>JAOBRG010341414.1:0-14455 GCA_027574985.1 Umimayanthus nakama | reverse complement strand
AGATCTGTGCCGTCTCCCCAATTAGTCCCATGGCTAAATACTTTGAGACGTAAATAAAGTTATTTATTTATTTATTTTCAGTTTTCTTTCTCATTCTGTTAGTTTAGTTTCAAACAAACAAAATTACTAAGACTGTTGTCATTTTCATGGTTGTTGTTGTCATCATCATTATTAATATTATCATTATTATTGTTAATATTATTATTATTGTTGTTATTATCATCATCATTAACATCATTACTGTTACTTCCGATTTGTTAATAGGAAATTTGGCAAGGAGAAACTAATGCAACTAGCGGGTAACCTACCAGCAAGGTCTTGACGAAATTGTCTTCGGCAATGCTTTCGATTGATGCCAGTGTTGCGAATTCGGAAGCGCACTTCTCCACTGCGTCATTCCAGTCCCGTAGCCCCGGGAAGAACTTGAAGCAGCTATTGTTGAAGAAGGTGTAATCTCCTGTGCAAGTCGCTGCAAAATGGAGGAAAACAACTGGGTTGAAACTACCTGAAGGTTTGGTAATAGGCACTAATGGGAATGGGAAAATACGAACACGTTATATACTCTCTTCTGCTTTGAACAGTGTTGCTAAAAGTTACCTTACACGTTCCGTACTTTTCCAGCAAACCGGCTCGTTTTATGTTGACGTTAATAGTTGCTTACATTGATAGCCGAGCAGCATTTGAGGCAGAATCAAACTCATGTCTTCGGCTTCGCTTAGTTTCCTTAATTGCTTAAACAGAATTCTCAAGAAAAGAGAAATAGGCGTTCATCAGTAATTTTGATAATTTGCTCTAAAGGCTTTCGGAACGCATTCGCTTGCAACTGAAAAATTAGATTTGAACCACGAATGGAAGTCCAGATCAGAAAGGCACTTTGTATCTTCGCTTAGAAACCGTTACTACCGTGAGCTGTGTGTAGCTCTTAAGGTTTTGGTAAGCCCAAATATCGATCCCTTGAGGTCCAAAACCTTCTTGCTAAGCACTTTGGTGTAAAATGTGTAGTAGATAGATGAGGAGTCTGTTGGAACAATAGTGTTGTGAAGACAACAATACGAAAAAGAACAAAACTCCTGCCACTAGATTGAATTGAAACAGACATCTTCAAAAAAATGGGAATAAGAAACAACTTCCGCAGATGATCTTGCCTGAAAAAAGTATTTCTGACATCAGCGGCCGGGATTCGAACTTTGAAGTTAAATAGACCTCTGTGGTAACGGGGTAGCTGCTCAAACCACCAACTATAACCAATTCCCGGTAGATAGGTCAGTTGTGAGCTCTAACAACCAAAGCTTTAATAAGCTCATATCCAACATGCGCGAGTGGAATAATTGTTTTGTTGAATACCGAACACTGGAAAAAATATCTTGAGTTTTGTTTTGCGATGCCGCAATTTTTCGGCCATTTTGAGGGAAGTTTTTCCGTGATAAAGTTATCAGCTTTCGTATTTGGACAAATTACAGTATATAGATTGTAAGATTTATGCCCTGAGTAGAGAACCAATCAGATTACCGGAATTCCAATATCCAGTGTCTGGTGTTTAATAAATGAGTATGTTTCATACACCTACATTCACACTTTCGACATTAGCCGAATAGGTGCTCCGCAACTATCTAAAAGCTCATATCCAGCGCTCGTTCGTGGAACAATTGTAACGTTTAAAGTTGCGATAAAGAATCGATATGAAAAATGATCGTCGATAGAAAGAAATACCCTGACCTAAACAACACATGGTCATCATAACTTGTCAGGTATAAGCTTGGAATACTCTCGAGTCAACCAATAGATCAATTATCCCTAGTACTACCGCGTGTGCAAAAGTACGTTTTATCCTACACTTTTTTACTGAACACAAGTAAAATTTTGTTGAGTCTGGAGATATCCTTAAGTCAGCTCAAACGTTTTCTTTATTTTTTGGGCAAATCTTAGCTTCAATGTTCTTATTAGCAAGCTTCTTAGGAAAACAAAAGAGCGTCTTCACGACACACGTACCTGGTCCCAGCTTTCCAACTCCACTTCCTGAAACCAAACCAGTAACGGATTAAGATGAGCAATAAAGACAAAACTATAACAAGTTAATATATCGAAAGAAAGCCCTAGACATCAGAAGATAGTTTCCATGGGGTGCTGTGTAATTAAACTGCATTATATGTAGAAGGGAGGAAATGGTCGAAAGTAAATTTAAGAACTTAGAATGAATTGATGCTGAATTTACTTTGCTGTGGCCGATGTTATGTTAAGCAAATGTCTATTTGCTTATTTTAAAAATTAAAGATTATTTCTTTTATTCCTTTTTAACATATTTGATTCTGCTAACGATCAAAGAAAAAAAACTAAAAAGCAACACTTAAAATATTTAGCACAATCCAATCCAGTTTTGACAATTTAATTTAGTTAAAGTTAAATTACTATATTTTCATCTAATTTGATTTTATCTAATGTGATTCAATTTGTTAATTGAGCTCAGTTATATTTAAATTAGTTTAACTTAATTAAATTTATTCAATTTAAATTCAATTTTATCCAGTTTAAATAACTTTATCTGAATTCGATTTGACTTTGTTTTGTTCAACTGATTTTATTTGATTTGTGTTCAAATCAATAATTTAGCTTCATTTCAACTTATTCCATTTCAGATTTTTTGTTTCATTTCATTTATTCTATAACCATTAGCTGGTTTCCTGAACCCACCTGTCACCGGTCGCACGTGGTTAAGAAAGGAACCCTTATTCCCTGGCGGGTTGAAGAACGCCACTACGTAGGTTTTCCCCCCAGCGCCAACAGCCTTGCCCGCCCCGAACTCTTGTGCCTCAACCCAAACCATCTGGGTGAAGAACATGGCCTTGGAGGTGGGGATGCTGCGGTGGAAGTCATACAGACGCATCTGGTTATACCACGAATGGACAGCCTTGGTTACAACATTGGTGGGGTTAGCAGTAGAGAAGATAGCCTGGCCGAACTTGGAGTTCACGTCCAGCTGTTCCTTGCCTAGAGCAGCGATTGCAGTTGCTCTTGCTCTTGCTTTTTTTGAGAGCTCTTGTGAGATGACCAGCGGGGGAGCAGCGTGCATTAGGCGGTATTTGTTGATCTTGTCAAGCATTTCTTTCACAAACGATTCAGGCGTTAAAGGGGTTGAGCCCTCATTATATGTAACTGTAAAACACAAAAAGATAATTGCAGCTTCTAAACAAGATCTAATTTTTGGCAAGTAAACTTAACTGTACTTGCTTTTTAGATTACATACCTTTTACTCGGTTTTCCTTTAAAACTGTCTGAGTTTTTAAAGTTTTTTTGCTTGCTATAAATGGTTCAGACTTTCGTGCGACACTTTGTCGGCAGTAAGCATAACTCAAGTCTGAGATTCAGGCTTTGGTTGCTTTCCATTTCGTTCTGTTCTGACCAGCCTAAAACAGTTAAAGAACTGGCTCTGTCCAGTTTAACTGGAAAAGTCGGATGCGCGCGCGTTAAATTTTTCCCGCCACAACTCTCCATATTCCCGCGCTTTGGCCGACCGGAGCGAGAAAACTGTAGCTCTGATCCGTCAACAGGGACACTCTGGACAGAACCAGTACCGACAGATCAAACCGGCCAGACAGGTCAAACCAGCCAGACAGGTCGAACCGACCAGACAGGTTAAACGAAAAGCAAACTTATAATAGGAAGCTAAATACTTGGGATTTATACCCGACAGGAATTATGGGCTAACACAAAGTTACATTTACCTGGCTGAGATTTAGCTTGTTTAATAGCTTCAGGTGAGATATCCATGTGGTTCACTTTGCCGGCCTTAGGGTCAGAGGTTACGTTACCAGGTGCGTTACCATCCCCCGCTGAGCCCGGTTTAAGGTCAGTAGTTTTGTTATCGCCCTCCGTCGAGCCCTGCTTAAGGTCGCTAGTTGTGTTGTCGTCCCCGATAACGCTTGGTTTAGGGTTGGTCGGAGCGTAACCGTCCTGTGCTAACACGGCTGTCACGCACAGCATTAACAAGGTAATTCGCAGCGTTATCATTTCCGAGCACTGCTGGAGATGAAAAGTGTTGCGTATTACCATTATGAGCAAAGAAGTAGCATATTAGAAAAATTATCAAGGAAATGGTTTATTGAAGGTAAACTAGGTGGACAAGCGCCAGTCAGTAATCAAACAAACGACCAACAGACAGACAGACCGACAGACCAACAAGCAGGCAGACCGACAGACCAACAGACAGACAGACCGACAGACCAACAGACAGACAATCCGACAGACCAACAGACAGGCAGACCAACAGACAGGCAGACATACCAACATAAAAAATGAAAAAGAATACCAACAGACAGACTGACAGACAGACAGACTGATAGACCAACAGACAGGCAGACTGACAGCCCAACAGACAGACAGACAGACAGACAGACAGGCCGACAGACCAACATAAAAAATGAAAAAGAACACCAACAGACAGACCAACAGTCAGACTGGAAAATGCCAGCAGCTCAAAACTCTGAACTATTTAAGATTACAAAATAAAATCTAGTGGGATACCGTAGTAAGGGAACATTTGCCATACATATATAAGTAAGGGAGGGGGGTGGAATCGTTAAACCCCCCAACACCTTTAAAAAGGCTATGAATGTACACACGCCCGTTGGCATGCATTCGAATAATGCATGACCTATCAATTAATTTAAAGAGTAACAATCATCACTTACATAGTCGTTGTTGCCATGGCAACAAATTTAAAAATCCAAGATAATTTTGAAATAAATAAGAGATTTTGAAATGCATTTAACCCTATCTAGCCTGGGGAGTTGAATCAACCCCCCCCCCCCCTTCCCCAGGCTGCGAGACCTCCAAATAGCCGAGGCTAGCTAGGGTTAAGACGTTTTATTGGAAATAGCTACAAAACAACATTTTGCATGCCAAAACTACGAAATAAGTAGAAAAATAAGAATAACTATAAGTTTTAAACATTTTTATTCATACTCGAAGATCAGTTGCGCAAAAACGTTTGGCAGTTGGCCAAGGAGAAAATGTTTATGACTGAAAATATTGCGGAGGGAGAGGAGTCAACGAGCCCCCTGCCAGTTTAAGGGTTAATTTGGTGTAGTTTGGTTATCATATGACGTCAACATTACGTAAGAATTACATCAAAGCTTGCAAAATTTATGTTTTGATTAAAATCTTGCTAATCAATGTAAAAAAGTTTAGAGACGATTCGTCTTTAAACTTGACCAATGTGTACAAAAAACAAAGAAAACTTCTTTTTTTAATATAAACAACAGTATTTTGTGAAACTGAGTATTACAAAGAATGCTATTTTAGTAAACGTCCAATGTTCAAACTTTGTATTAGATCTTTAACTATGGCACTAATCTTTTTTTCAAGAATCATGAGTTTAGTCGCTATTAGAGTCACTAAAGCCATTTTAATTCTGTTTTAAACGTTTTCAAATGCAAACTGAGTAAGAAAACTTTTTCCGATTTTTGACAAACTGCAAATCTTGGAATTCAAAAAATGGTATAGTGCAACACCAGTGAGAGCATAAGTCACTTGTAACATTAACTATATATTACCGAGACTATCGATTAAATGACTTTGAGACTAACAATTAGCCCTTGTTTTAAAAGTTTCGTTAATTAATGGAAAATAGTACTTAAAAAAATCAAAATTTGAGAAAACATAGCGTTGAAAACTGCATTACCATGGCAACATACAATATTCATAACGCAAAATTTTCTGGAATCTTGTTTGCAACGATATATTTCAATAAAAGTGACCACGTTTGGTAGGCATTTCATAAATTTCAAGGAAGTATTCGAAAGTTGAATTCGGCGTGGGCACTTTCTGTCCTCCTCCCCCAAGGCCAAATAGGGTTAATCATCCCATTTCAGTTCCGAGGTACATATATAAGTTATAAGATAATATTATCTGGAGATGAATTTTAGGGGCCCGGTTGTACCAAGGATGGATGACTTGATCTAGCGGAATCCCTTTCCAGTGGATAAAATTTGCTCATTTTTGTTCAGTGCTTGTCCGCTGCATGGATAAAATTGTTCTCTCTTCGTACAAGAATAGGTCCTGAATTGTAATCCTTGTCTTTCTTTTGCCGAAATGAGTCAAAAAGAGAACTACTACTTCATAAACAACTGACCGTTAGCATCTAGGTTTGTGATGAGGAGATTTTTTTTATTAAACAAAGCTATCTTGGAAAAGAAAACAAAAATCTTTAAGAGTTATTTATAAATCTGTAACATTTGTAACATCATAGATTTAAATGAAGAACGCGTGACCTTGAAAACCGTTCATGCTCATTATTGGAACATTTTCATGAATCTAGGTGTGTTAAAAATGTTTCTATTTCTTATACAGTTCTTAAGAGCATGTTTGAAAGTAGTTAAATTGGCGTTTCAGATCTCACCGAACAACAGTGTGAATGAAGAACCGTTGGATTAACAAATTACACGGATCAAAAGTTTTATTTTCTCAAATGCATGTACTAATATATTTAATTAGTGAATGTCTTCGGACTTAGCGATTTCGGTAAAAAGTTGCGTGTTTGAAAACCAAGCTATTAAAACTGATTTATTTTTCCCGCATCAGTTTTACAAAGATCTTAAATGAGATTGCATTAGTTGGCTGTTTATAAGTGTGCACCTAAATGGTTGATCAATCATGCGATAACTTCGACTAAATTAACTTCATTTCCTTTTGCTTATCCTCACTGAAAGTTACTAAGTGTGCTAAAGCTTACTTCCGTTAAATGTAGCTTTAAACTCCACGAAATTTTAGTCAACAGGGCGTTTTGATTGTCTCTTTAATAATACTTGTACTAGACGACATGTAGAGGGTTCATTGGTTATAAAGTACATAAAACAGTATATCAGTTGAACTGAGAAGTCACACAAGTGTTAGAAATGTCATGTACAACACTCTGTAGAAACTTCTAACCAAAGGTAGTTAGATATACACGTTTAGCATAATACCAAACTAACGAGAATAATGAGCTAGTCAGAATTTACCTTAAGATATACAGAATCCTCTCCTGTTTGCCACTACCTGAGCAACCCCAATTGCATCAGAGCACTCCAAAAAGCAAACACCTTCACTGTGGTAGTGCACGCGGGTGTCAAGCCCTGGCGATCAGACCAGCCAATAAATTATTAACTAAGTTTTGGTTTGTGATACTAGTAACAGAACAAAAGTTTTCTTGCTTTGTCTAGAATTTATGTTTTGTTTGTATACTTTTGGACGGAACTTCCTTCTTGTTTTTGAAGCACGCTTTGCAAATCGTTCCCTAGAATAAGATTAACCCAACAAAAGAAACAGCTAAATGTTCGACTTTTGAACGAAATATTTCACAGATAAAATAAGAGAAGGTTTTAACACTGACCTGCCTTGTCATTGACAGGTTCTTAAATGCAACCTGCTTGGCCGTTAATTATCTCTTCGCAAGCGATCACCTAAGTGTTCAAAGTCAACTAAGTTTGTATATCTTCTTAACAGTGTTGTTTATACTCAACTTTATCGCACAAAAATTGTAAGTTTCAAAATTCTTTTGGTGCTCTTCGTTTTTAAAAACAAGAATGTTTAGCGGAGTTCCTAATAACGTAAACGTTTTGCTGTTGCAGCTCCTTCTTTTAAAAGTCAAGAATTGCAGAAGTAACTCAGAATCATTTTTATGAAGACAGACACGTTTCTCATGAGAGACACATTTTACTTTGAAATGTTGACTGTGCAATATAAACTTTCCTGCAAGGTGGAAATGTTTCGCGGAGTCACGAGAAGTGACTATGTTTGCAGGTACTGGTCTAAAGTTAGTGATTAGCGGTTTTTCATTGCCCATGAGTTACACAACCTGTCCAAAGTGTTCACCGGCTGTTTGCTAATGGCTTCTAAAACAAACAAATTTTAGGTTTAGAGAAAGTTGTCAGCGTTCACTTTTAAGTTTTGATTTCAACTAGGTTGCACACACTATATGGAATGGTTTCTTTGTTTAGAGACATAAGTTTCCGTGAGTAAATCAAGAAATTGTCGGTATGCATGGGGCCTATATCATTTAGTCATTGATTAAATGAGCCATGTAACGGATCTTTAACAGTAGCTAAGCACACAATTTCCACCTGTTTGGGAATGAATTCAGTGTCGGGAAATTCTAAAAGGAGAATACGTCATTTTGTTGATAGTCTTGCGGACATAACATAAGTTTAGCGATTGCAGGCTCCATTGACTGACAATGGCCCAGAGTTGGTCTTTGGGTCTTCATGTCTTTCGAGAAAAATAACACAGCTTCGTAATTAATAAGTGAGACTAGTCTGCAGTAGACTGGCAAAAAATTGTTGTGAAATATTTAAACTATCGTTAAAGCTCCTATCACATTCGAACCCCTTAAAAGGTTAAAATCAAAAAGAAGGCAGCAACTGGCCCTTTTTCAATGCCCTACAAGACAATCAAGTTTATTTTGTTTCCAAACGATCAAAAAGATCTTCCAATACCGCTTGTAGAGGCAGCCTTGCTAACTTCTTAGCAGTTTGATTATTCAGTAGAATTGTTTAAAGATTTGTAAATGTAAGAAATAAACATGTTGTTTGTTCGACAACACCGTTCACCGTGTCTTGTAGTCAGTTCTAAAACATAATAATTAACTCCGCGTTTTCAAAAACGGTTTCTGTATATATGTACCCAATTGTTCTTGTGATATACGTAAACACTACCGTTGAAATATAAATATTTCTTAGTATCAAACCGTTTTGAGGGACATATACGGCGTGCATTTCTTCCCGGTGTAAACTGACCGTTCTGAAGGATTTGTAGGCGGAGTTTCTTACTGAAAGGGAAATACTTATCGAATATTTATCACCACTATACACTACACAGTATACAGAAATTTCTCACTGCCATCAAAACATTTCGCGAAATCTATATCTATAAAACAGTTTGCACCTTTATCAAAATAAATCAAGTATATTAATAACATTAGAGTTTGTTTACTATCACAGATAGGTAAACCCTCAATGAATGATTGCTATTGAATCAGCACCAGTGTTTTCACTTTTGCTCGTTGATATCAAGACGAGTGCTTAAGGTTTTAAAATTTGACCGGACATTTTCCTTACAACCGGTTCGGTAGTTTAGCTTTGTTCAGACGGAACAGACGAACCAAGTTTAATTTTACCGATTACCTTCTGCCCATGCGCAGAGCACTATTTCAGCAAATTCCAAAAGAAAAAGACAACTAGCTTAGCTACCAGGCTCCCATGCAGCTCAATTATCAAGATTAGTGATTCGTGCCACTCGAGTATTAGAACGTACGGGCTAAAATTTTGTCCTCGATTTTGGAGGTTGCATTAGTTTCTGTGTGAGTAAAACAACTTGAACGCATAAATTTTTAACCGATCAATATTCTTCAGGTACTGTGAATATAGCCTTACCAACAATCATTGTTAATTTAACCAGTTAACACTGAACAACAACAACAACAACAACTATTAATTCTTTTTAAGGTTAATTAAAGAAAACAAAATTGAAAGTGAAAAAAGATACACAGAACTGAAGTACTGGTCATCCATAATAACCACAGGGGCTAGTCTAGACAGATGGCCTTTGAAGAAAGTAATGAGCGTTATAAAGGGTCAATGGGTACAAATGTAAGAGTGCTGCATAGTTGAAAGTCCGCAGCGTAATAGGATATTCACAATAACACGATGGAATGAAACAAGACCATAAGCAAGAAACAAGTGATGTTTAAGTATATATACCACGTGACCGCGGACGAGGTAGATTCAATGGCCGGGTGGAATATCGGTTTCTTTGAGTCCGTTTAAAAAATTCCGTTTAGTGAGTCATGAGAGACATTCACCTTCGAATCCTTCCTCAATGTGGACGAGGGTCGTTTAGGATAGGGGGGAGGGTTGGTGGCTGGGGGGAGTCGAATTCACTGTTAAACGACAAAATACCAGCATGGTTGGGACAATCAATGTAGACAGGAAGATGGTAGAAGAGTGTGTTGAGAGAAGACACACTTCATAACACGGCCCACAGGCCCATGGACGACAGTTCTCAACCTGCAACGCAACAATGTTGCGCTTCTCTGGGAAGAAAGTTTAGTCAAAAACTTTACTTTTGTGTCAAAAAACAACTGTTGGCCTAATCGTGATTTGTTCAACTCTTGTTTTCACTGTTGCTCTAATCAAGGAACTTTACTCCAAACTTTACGTTAAGCAAAAAAACAAAGATATTTTCCATGTTCTGCAACATGTTTGTTTTTGTGCTGATCGACCAAAAGCAAATCAGGATTTAATTGCGCAACCACAACTCGTAACAAACTTGTTTGTTGCATGAAAAATTGCTTGAGCAGGTGATGATACGCGCAACAACCGCCTTCAGCCTGCAACGTAGCTTCTGAAAACGCTCTCATAACAGTTGTTCTTTAACTTGGACGAAAATGTTGCTTGTAGTACCACACTTAATAGCTATATACTTCATTTTTGTGTCCAAAATAATGAAGCATAGGTTCTTGAGATTTCAGCCGGAGTCAGTTGTTCTTGATTTGTTCAAGATTTTTACTGAATTGTGGACAAAATCAGCGGTCTTAAAGGAACTTTGTTTGGTAGTATTTAAAAGCATTACTCAAAGTGGTTGTTCGGCATTTTTTTCGGAGCACATCCGGCATTGTCCATCGCGAAACAACCAAGTATTGAAAAATACGTAATTAGAAATAGATCAATTTGAAAGCAGGTGTTTTACATAAACAACGATAACAGATAATGGCGCAAATAAATTGAGATAATTCCTTCTTCAAGGGCAAAAATTCTTTCAGTCAAAGAAAAATATACTGTATAAGGTCCACCTCAAAAGAAAAGTCAGAAGTGTTTTAAAGAGATCAAATGCCGTACACATTGAAAATAACATCATTTGAATGCATGTCCAAGTGATTTAAAGCAAGTTTATGCTGCCGTTGTCAAACTCAATGAGTAGGAATTGAAACGTACGAGGTATTGGTGCGACATAAATACGTTTTTACACGTAACTCTTGGATGCTATTTACTGATATCAGTGAAAATAATGAGCAAACTAAAAACTTGAGTCAGAAGTTTTTCATAGTGTTTCATTAGCTCCAAAAACCAAACTGGTGGTAAGGGAAGTCAATTAGCCCAGATTGATATCAAAAGGTTAATTGCGTCATTAGAAGGTTCAATTAACCGGCTATCTTAGTTTTGTAAAAAACAGAGAATATTACTTTGTGACTTTATACGACCTTCGAACTTCTCTTTCGGTAATTCCACCCTTGCAATCGGATGAAAACCTAATTTGGAACGTTCTTTTGGACTGGATGCTTTCTACTCAAACAGCTGGAGACGTTTTCAAAAACACATTTATTATATATTTATGATCTAAATGAATACAGAAAGTCAGAAGATCTTGTGTGAAAACCTCTTAGTTGAAAAACTAATAAGCCGTGATCAAAAAACTTCTACAAAATATCACTATTATGTTGTGATGACATTAAGTGTGATATCTGAGCATGTACTGTTCAGAAAGAAAGACAGAGACGGTTTTTCTAGCGAGCAATTGACAAAACAGAGAGCAAACTCAAATTAACTTCGATAAAACGCGATTGTGATATTATTTTTTGAGAAGTTTAATTGGTCATAGAAGCGACAGCACGTCAAACCACAAATTAAATTCTTATTATGAAGTAAGTTAAACTGCTTGCGAAGGAAGTTTGATCTCCTTTGCGCTAGTAACTGCAGTTTCTCTCTCCAGCGACTTATTGTCTGAAATTGCTGATAAACTAAACTGACACCGAGGCACTACCCAAGCATGGGAGCAAACATTTTCTGTCTTTTACAATTTCTTCTTTTTGCTTCGAGTTTCACATCTGGAAATGTACTGGACATTAAGATTGGTAAGTTCTACTGAGGAGATTTTACACCTAATGTTTTTATTGATGTGCACAAAATCTACAGCAAGCGCAGTTGGGTGTTCTGTTCCAGTCCAATATACACTGTACTAGCGTATAATTGCATTGGCTAAAGGTGTCCCTGAATATTAAATCATAGAGGGTTTACAGGTTTTTTTTAAACTCTGATGCATGCCAGAAACGAGAGCGTCTCATTTATTGTGCTAGCTCACTCGACAGTATTTGCAGGCCTTGCAGCCCATCTACAGATATCTACAGTGAAATAATGAAAATAATTTATACAAATATATTGTTAAAAAACGTTTCGTTGTAAAAAAACAAGAACTACAGCTGATGTCTTGTTACTCCGACTATTAATGTCCCAACTTTTTCTCAAGATTTTTTTAACATTATTATAAAAATGTCCTGTTGAAATAAACCTATAGAATTGAACTTATTAAGATAGTCGCCTTTTCTGACTTCTCACCACCTCTTTTCGTGTACAAGCTTAGTTTTTACAAATGCTTCAGAAAGACTTTTTTTTTTATAAAAGTGTATTTTATGATGCAATTCAGAGGGCACAAATAAAACATCTTGTCTTGTCTTGTCTTTTTAATAAAGTACACTGCATTTTTAGTACAATCTCAAAATGTAAACTGATTGCAAATATCTTAGCAGGAATATATTCCCATCAAAACTTGCAGAGTTCATACATGTGAGAGCTTGTTACCGAGTACAAAAACAAACACAACTTGCATGTAAGAATGGACTAATTCACATCACGATAGCAAATTTGTTTCACTGAGAAACGTGGTTAGAAAACGCATAAGTATCGATCCACTCAGTGTGCTAACAAGTTGATAATCATACAGGATTCTTCTGTATGTTTCTATATATCTCTATATGTTTTAAGTTTTATTTAAATCGTTGTAATATAATGTTAGCTTAGTTCTACTGCCAAACTGTTATACTTTGTATTTTATAGAAATTGTTAATCCAAAAATATTTTTACGTTTAAATCAGTTTGAGAGTCAAGAAAGGAGGGTGGGCCTTGCAGTTGCAGTACCCATATTTCAAATAGGAAGAAGTTTTTGACGTTAATATGTGACGTCATCGCTTATTGTTTAAAGTGTCTATGAAACAATTTTTTAACCCCAGTGGATAGACCTTGCTAAATAAGGAACAGCGGTGAAAATTGTTGTCAAAACTTTTAAGGTTTTCCGGATATTAACATTTACTGTTTTTAACTGATGACGTCACATTTCTAAACGTGCTGCAAATCCATAGTTCTTGTATGAATTAAAGCCAAACTTGACCTGATGATATATTTCGTGGTTTTCTTTAGAAAAAATACTATAAGTTTTGTTGTCGTGGACTAGATCATGATATTGCTACTTCGTCATGCCATAGTTTGAACTATACGCTAAGTGTCTATGTGTCTCTTTCAATAACATAAATCCGAACATATTGGCTCTCCTTTGATTTCAAGGAAAAAGTCTTAAAATGGTAATGAATTCACAGGCCCCTGTTACAAACTGACACCACAAATGTACTCATGTGTAAAGCTTAAGACACTTGTCAGTTGACCCAACTTTTATATGTTTTGTATTAGTTATAAAACGTAACGGAGCGGTAAACGGGTTAAACTAGCTGAGCTAGAAGATATAGTTAACTTGTAAACAGAAGCAACTTTCGTCTGTGCCAACGCGTCAAACACAGAAACATAGTCCACGAAAAATTTGTTTAAATACGCGTTTTCTTTTGAGTAGTCAGTATCAAAATGCCAATCCGGGGCGAGGACGTCTGCATACCGTGTATCTTGTCGTTCCAGGCCTTATCCGCAAGACAAGGCGTGTGGAATTGATAAAAATAAAATTAGTGATATAATCTAACCATAGTGTTTTTAAAGAGACTTTAAAAATCTTCTTTCCAGAAGTTCCTTAAATTTGACTGTTAGATCAAAGTAATACTATAAGAGCAGGTTTAATGATATACGGTTTTGCAGATGACGTCACAGGGTCAGATTAGCTTGTGTTGCAATTGCGACAACTTAAATTTCCTACTCTGTGGCTCAAATCAATCTTGCATGGGTTGTGATCTATTTTTCTCTCCCTCTGTCTCGCCCATCACAGTGATGTCAATAATGGACAATCTATATATTATTAACAAACACCTGATCCTGCTCTAAGCGCTTTGTCTGTGTTGCAGGAATAGTCTTTCGTGGTAAAGACCGAGTTCTCTTCCGATTCCTGAGGGATAGGATCAACACAATTCGTAGGAACAGCCCCAGAGACTACAACGGGATCGCAGTCCACCGAGTGCAAGTGGAGGAAGCCAATCTGCTCAAGTATGGTAAGAAACATTGTTCACTTGTTTGTTTGAAGGGAAGCAAGTAGACGCGTGTTATACCTTGTTATACCAAAGATTTGTATTAGGCTTCTATTTAATTTGAGTTTTAAAATTCTTTAACAGCTATACATACACAGGAGGAATTCAACAGCGATTAGACAGCGCTGTGCACAGCGCTGTAACAGCGAAAACGAGCACAGCGATGTTACAGCGAAAACGAGCACAGCGATG
>JAOBRG010341403.1:0-14456 GCA_027574985.1 Umimayanthus nakama | reverse complement strand
CAATTTGTAATAGCTTTGGCAATGTACAATGTAATGTAAAATGCCAATAAAGCTTATCTGTACCTGTACCTGTACCTGGTGTCAATGACAGTGTCGAATCAGTGATGGTGTGAGAGACAGTGTTGGACGAGTACTGGTTTCAGTGACAATGTTGGATCAGTGATGGTGTGAGTGACAGTGTTGGATCAGTACCGGTGTCAGTGACAGTGTCGGATCAGTGATCGTGTGAGTGACGGAGTTGGAACAGTACTGGTGCGAATGATTGTTTGGCAAATCCTGGTGTGAGTGACAGTGTTTGATCAATACTGGAGAGAGGTAAAGTTTTGGACCAATAATGTTGTGAACCACAGTGTTGGACTGATCAATACTGGTGTGAGAGACAATGCTCCGGTATTCCTGATGTGATCGATAGCGTTAGACTGGAGCTAAGGGCAACGTTTGGTTAATTCTGGGATGGGTGACAATGTTAAAACAATACTCTAGCAAGGGTCAATGTTTGCTCACTACTGGTGTTCCACAATGTTGAGTCAGTACAGATGCAAACTTAGTATTGGGCCAGTACTAGTGCGCGAAGAAGTTCGACAAGAGGCATCGTTTGGACAGTACCGCCAGAGTAGATGACAGTGTCACGTCAGTACTTAAACAGGAGTTAGCGTTCGCTCACTATCGAGTAATAGACGGTTTGGGGTAAGTACAGGTGTGAGTGACAGCAGTAAGCTTGTTACCGGGGCAAAGGGTATGTTACCCCACATTAACAGGGACTACTGTTTGTTCAGTGCTCGTGAGAAAGACAGTGTGGATCTTGTGTAAGCACCCTACCTTTAAGATGGGTTCCATGTACGGCCGAATGAGTCTCGGAGCATTGGAGACCAGGTGGCCCAACATGCGAGCGCTCTGCTCCTTGTTTCTCCCAACACCACTGTATTCAAGTTCAGTCAGAATCTGATGAAGAGCAGTCACGACAGATTAGATAGCCTTGCATCAGACTAAACTACAACTGTAAAAAAAAATCAAAACAATTGCTTCCACTGCACATTACTAAACTGAAAACATTACAAATGGTGGCATCACATTTGTGAAGAAGAAATGGTCGGCCTTAAAAAACTGATCGTCTTGAGATGCGTCATTAACAAACTTGCTCCTTTTGAGTTATTGTATTTGGCCTCATTCCTATGAGCATAAGCCACTCTATGCTCCATTTCTATTATACATGCGATGTTGATTAAAAGCTGACGTTACAATGTCGTTCGTTGCAAAGTAATGCAATGTGACGTGACAGTGGGATTCGAAGACAAAACAGTGGCAATGGAACTTGTGGATTCTGGTTTCCCAGTTCAAAAGGAGATATTTCATTATAGTTTTTACTAAGATTTTTCTTTGAAGTTGAAAAATTTTGAGTTGAAAAGATTTGCTGATAACTAAACGTAAGCAGAATTCTGCCTATAAAAGAAGTCAAGATACAGTATTTGACCAAAAAGACTAAAACTGTACGTAGCTTCTTCCCAGAACTGACGTCACACACTGTATAGCCTTTATTTTATTTCAATTAGCTCATCACAGTAATTCACACCCAGACAGTGCACAACCAAAAATAGAATGAAAAAGTGTACCCGACAATTTCAACTGCCGCATTAGTCAGGTAGGAAAGTAAATATCAACCAGGCCAAGCATGACTTACAGTCACACACAAGAGAGGTATGAAGGTAATAATCAAACCTGAATCAGGGTTTTTCTTAGAGATGGCAAGATGTAGGCTGGATTTAGGCTGCTGAGCCGTCCAATGGTAGATATAGCCAGCTCTCGGATTTCAAACTCCTAGAAGATCAAACAAGAGGGACATAATGCAGGCTTAACACGTCGGGATTGTTTATCAATGAATAGCATAGTTAGTAGAGGGAGACTACTCTCCTTTTACTAACTATATGGTGAAAAGCATCTAATATAGATTGTACACATCATCAAGATCTATGACTGCTTTACAAAGATCAGTTACTGTTTTACTGTTTGAAGTTATAAAAACGTGTGCACGCCAAATGTTTGTTTCTGTAATATGTTCGTACACTATGATTTAGTTCTGTTCAGTGTTTACTCGTAGCATTTTACTTTCAATCTGTAACGTCTATTTTTATATTCACACAGACAACTGACTGTTTATAACATGAATCATACTTCTACAATAGCCGCAGCGAGACTTCACATTTAAGGCGAGCATTTGCCCTCCCCTCCTGACCCTCGCTACGGCCCTGCAGTAATCAATGAATTGCATTGAATTTTTTTTTCTTTAACTAACTTCCGGTCTAAAGACTTTAGCTTGACGGCCCTGCTGCTAACTTCAAGACATTTTGCCACTCATTCTATACTCCAAAAATCTTGAATCAGTTTCTTGAATCTTTGCGCGTTTCCCTCGTCGAGTTAGCCAGAAGTCAACAGTTCCGTAAATATCTCATTTTGCATGGTTTTATGTTCCTTGATTAATCACGATATCAAGATTTGCAGAAAGAACAAAAAACCTGTAAGTATGAACATTTCAGATGAAGCATATTGAGCTACAAGGAGGCGGCCTACCTCATCGTTTAAGGCCACAAACAGTGCCGCAAGATTCTCAGCTTGCGCCAGGTGAGCATCAAATCTTTCATCCAGTGATGATAAGACACAGAAACGAATTTCAGGATCTGCAAAAGATGGAAGAGAACTTGCTTCGGATTCTACGTGTTCTATACTCAATGTTTTACACCGATCCAAATTCCATAACTTTTTCACGACCTTTTTTCTTAAAATGTATGTGCTCAAAGTTATGAAAATGTTCCCATAAAGGTCATGATTTAATGGCACATGTTTTAGCTTACTTCCTTCACACACAGATCATACTTTGTAAGACTTTCCATGACCAATTTTGATTTTCTAGATTTTCCAGGCCTTTCTACGACTTTCCAGGTTTCCATATACCACAAATTCCGCAACTCTCCTGGTTTCCATGACCAACAAAAAATCTTACAGTTCCTCAGATTTTTCAAATGCTCACAAAAATTTGGTTTCTGCTCAAAATGCTAGCGAATTCTCGGCAAGTACTTTCCTTATACACGTAAAAATAAACATTTAACAGAAAGGCAAGACTGGTCCAGGAATGAGCTTTGCATTTTGCACGCGGAACACGACCTCCGAAATAAGCAAAAAAGTTCCGTTGCGTTTTAACTAAAGTAGGTGACAAAAACAGCAGGTTTATAGCGTACTCAGTCCTTCCATCTTCGGAACCTTTTTTCATTCCATGCAGAACTCTAGGGAATATCACGCTTTTTGTATACTCCTTCCTTTACCTGAAAAATTAGTGTCCTTTTGGGGATCATTTGTTCTAGGTAGAATAATCTTGGGAATTTCCTTTTATTTTGTGTCAAAAACAGCCAGGAAATGCAAAAAAAGTACTCCTTACCGGCAACAAATGGCACAACGGATTAACCAACACCTTTGGACCAGCACAAGAAAGGCCAAACAATCGTGACTTAGTAAGCAGAACTGGTCAATAGATTCAACCACAAAGACCTTTTTCAAATTAGGTGGTGATAACAGTGTTCACAGCTGGAGAGATGAGTACACTCACATTCATGTTTGTAACCTTGACGGCCCTATTAAACTGGATCCACTACCAACCTGGATCAGTAATTCCAACCATCAGCATTTTGCTGAGGACTTCCGACACCACCTGAGTGGATGTGGCGCTGATTGGTGTGTGGTGCAGGGGCGCATTGGGAACAACCATTGGCTGTGGAAGAGAACATAACCAGCTTAGTCCAGTCTAGAATGTTAGATCTACGAAACCTTTCTTTCAAGAGCAGAGAAGCAAACTGTGACATCTGGGAAAAATTTACTTAAATAACAACAGTTTCCTAATTTTCAATGCCAAAATAGGTTTGCAGAACTGAGTTAATTAAATGATCTGGGGGTTTACTGGACAGTGAACAAAACAGTATCTTTATATACCATATATATCTTATTATCATATTTTATTAACTATACTTTTTTGTTATCATCTTCAGTTTTGAAGAATCAAACGAACTCACATGCAACGAAGGAGTGAGCAGTCTGGCGCAGGTGCGGATAGCTTCATTGCGCACTTCCTTGTGCTCACTGGCCAGGAATGTGTCAGCGCAATGCCTCACAAGCATTACATTACTGGTCAGCAGATGGCCTGCGAAGGTATAAGGTACATTAACACTCCACACGGTCTGCAGATGACCTCCGAAGTTGTGAGGCACAGCACGCTTAACTATCCAGTATCATACTATATCATACGTCAACAAATGGCCTGTAAAGGTATGAAGAACATTACACATGTAAAACTACTTACTGCACATAACACGAAGCCATATGAGATAGTATTAGCTAGTCGAGGACTAACAACAATCACTAAATCAAAAAACCTCTATTCACAACTTATATTTTTCTATTTACTGTATCTTTTAGTATCTGACTTATTGTTGTAGCTTTCGTTGGTTTAGTACGGCATAACAAACTAATTTAAGGCGATCATCTTACCATCGAAATCAAAAGTCCCAAATGTTCTGAGTGCAAGAACAACATTAGTTCCATCCGATGAGTCATACAATGAATGAGAAGACGCTGCAAGGGATGAGAGTAGATGACAATTGAGCGCTACAAGCAACTATTTGGATCACACTAAATACACAAGGAACTAGACAATTTGAATCCAACAGTGGGCAACATCATAAGCAATTTATAAAGAGTTGGCAGCTTGCTAAGAGAGTTTCCAGACATTAAAAATTGATACATAAATCTCAGCGGAATTAAATGGGTTTCATAAAATATTAATTGGCAGTATTAGCATTAAACAAGAAGTGGATGCCACTAACACTTTTTTATAAGAAAATCTGATAGCAGTACAAAAGACAACTGAAATTGTTTAACTGAAAAAGCGAGTTGTGTAATAACCAGTCACATGTGTAATATTCAGGTGATGAGAGGTTTCCAACATAAAATACTACAACAGGAGTAGATTAAATTGTACCGGGTATCACCATTTGCTTCCACTTCGAACGTGACTGAACTATCCGTAAAAGACAATACTGTCCGTGTTAAATGGTTCACCAATCTAAACACAGAAGTCACCTGATGGTGTGAGGGTGGGTGTGGTACTCCTGGGAGTTCCCGGATGTCGAACAGGGTTCGGCTTTAACACTGATTCCAACATCTTCAGCAGGCCATCTGATGCAATAAAAACATTCTGACAGTTATGGTCAAGTAATTTTTGAAAGTTTAATACTACACTCAGTTTGCATTTGCGATAGATAGAGACATAGATAGATGCTTTATGAAGGTGAATTTTGTTGAAACTTTACAAAGGATAAAGAAAAAAACGTTATGTGATAAAATATAAAAGCTAAAGATTAAAATATTTACAGTAAACTACTATTATTAAAAGTTCTTATACCCATCGGTCTTGGTTCTTGGTACAGTTAATGTTCATTTTCGTCTGATTTGCTATTTAAATGACAGTTGTCCTCGCTTGACAATAGGGATCTTAGGCTGTAAGTTGGTTTTTCAGCAAGTTCCTTGAACAACTTGAACGTTAAGTGCTGAATGCGCCAAGAGTAAATAGATTATTCTCAATGCTCTTCTTTGTAACTAATCAGTTTTCTCTGAGTCCTATTTTGGTGGTGCATCGTGGAAGACTAAACATGTGGATGAAATTCCCATATCGGGCGAATACAGTGAGTGTAGAAATTCAACAGGTCCTTTTTTGACATAATAATTATTTTCAGCTGTCTTAAAAAGTAAAATCGAAGGGGTTGTCTCTTTGGTAATTTCGGGTACAAGGCAATTTCACTTCGCTCGAAAGGTTTAGGCCCATAAGTTTAAAGTGTTGTACGATCTCCAGTGGCTTATCATTGACAAATTTTGAGCAAAGCACAACAACATGTACGTTTGGTAGTGATGTTTTACCCTGAAAACCTTGAAAATTATAAGTAATACATGGGATGCCGACTAAGAGTTGCCTCCAATCACAGAAACTGACTCCGTTTTGAGGCTTGAAATGAGCTTGTGCTAGTAAGTCAAATGGAAAACAATGCTCTCTTATTAGAAAGCCGTCTAAAAATCGATTTGATTATTATATTGCTTGATGCTTGAATGTCGTTTCTTCTTTAGGCAACATTCACGATACCACATCACAAAAACTGTTAGCCACGACAATTGCCTGTTTACAAACGCTGTACGTCCTTTAACAAATTATAAACGAAACATTTTGAAAGTGGTATTTGTGTTATAGAGCGAATCACTAATAAGCCCTACACGTACGTTAAAATTCCGGGTACAATACTTTTCTCTGTAACACTCTTTCAAGGAATGACCACTTTCATTTGTTTAGAAATGCAATACCTTGAATACTCTTCTTTAACTGTGGCACTTGATGAGCCAGATCGTGCAGGCAAGCAGTAAGAGCAGGGCTGATGAAAACAAACATTAGTTAATGTATCAGTCAAATCCAAGAGTACCCGGCCCCCCGGGCAGCCCCTGGGCATTTGATACGAATTAAGTCCCGAGTAAGCGGGATTTGACAACTGCATTTGTTCAGGTCCCGATACCCCGAAGATTTGACTCCGTGAAAAAACGCCGCAGCACCTTGCACTAAAACGTGTCATTTATTGTTGTTGTTATTGTTCAATGACCAATGGGATTTCGTTCTCAGAGTAGAGGCTTGCTGCTGAAATTACGGGAGCATATCAAAACTATTCAAGCACTCAGAATTGTTTTCAGGGAGTGAACCTTCCGAGGATGAATGGTTTTTGCGAAATGGATAGTGAGTTAAGTGCTAAAAACCTTAACCGAAAATACTTCAAGCAGTTGCCATCTTTAACAAATAAGATTAACTCATGGCAACACTTTGATACAAATTCTGATAACAAAAGTCAAGAGATGTGTGGAATGGAATGTGTGGGCCATCTTCAAAGCACCTGATTAAGTGGTTCATTAGGAAAACACGAATCGTTCAAAAAACCCTCCGAGAAGTTAATCATTTCAAGGTTTTTTTAAGAGTTCTCATTGAAAATTACATTTCAGTAGTACCCAACTCGCAATATAAGGACAAAGTCTATAGATCTAAAGGTTAGTACACTCATTCCATCTCAAAAATCTACCACTTTTCCATGATTGACTTTAGAAACTGAAAATAAAGCATAACTTTTTTTGGATTTGTTTAACAAGATTTGATGATGCAACTTTACGGGATCTGGTTTTCAAGAGTTTTCAGGCCTGGAAACATTGAACTGTCGAAACGCCATCACTTTATAGGTACAAATCCTGTAAAGCTGTTTGCCATGAATTGTTGAATTCATAGACAGAATCTGATTAACCATGACTTAGATTTTCCACGGTTTTCAAGACTGGATATTGAATTTCAAATTTCCATGAATTTCGTAGTTTTCTATAAAACGTGCAAACCGTGACAGCCTGTAAGTGCGTGGTTTTAATAACTAAGGTAACTCTATTTTCGACAATAAGTAAAATTTTCGCACCTTAGCCCCACAGACAGCATGGGTGTAAGGAGCTCTTTAACATCCTTTGAAATCTTCGGTCCAATAGCCCGGGCCATCATGGCCACACAAGCAAACACCATGGGGTCAACTGTCACTGCCTTTTGACGCCTGTAAAAATGTAATCACATGAATCTTTATTCTGCAGTATCCTAGACTTCTACTTAATAATAGTTTTGTCTTGAAGAAACTGTGTCTTTAAGTTGGAAACGCAACAATATACGACGTTAACTGAAGAAGCAATTGAACAACTGTATTCCAAACAAGAAATGTAGATTGAAGTGCATGTTGTTGCTCAAAACCCTGCCATCAGTAACATAATTCTTTTTGGTTGCATACTTAAACAAGTTTTGTCAATAAATAAAGCAGTTTTTCTTTTACCTTGAAGCAAAAACATGCGAACCAAACGCGAACCAAGTTTCTGGAGACTTGATCGGTTCTGCGAACACTCAGTGAAAGTATGTGCCCTCTTACTGGATTTTGAACGTGTTCATTTGACATCACCGATGTTTTGACTTAAATTTTGACTTGTCGTACAGACAGGATTTTGTATACAGCTACCGAGCTAACAAAGTTGCGTTTCACACATGTAAGAAAAAATCAACAATAAACGTAGTTTTTCTTGGGAACAAAGGCTCTGTGCAATTCGTTTGGACTGGATGCAATGTTACTGTAGCAAACTTACTTGTGGCCTGGATCCTTCATTGGAAGAGAAACTTTGACTTGTTCAAACACTTGCTGTCTGCTGTAAGACTCAATGTCCTGTCGCACGGCAATAGCTATCAGACCAACAGCCTTGAATGCTGAGGACCTTTCTCTGTCCTGACAGAAGAAATTTGAAAAACAAATTTGAAAACCATTTGCATAATCTCTAACATTTACCAGGAAAGTAAGACAACACTGGTACAGTGACGAACTTGTAGATACTCACTCTCTTCAGAGCCCCAACCAAGTACTGCATGGTCTCCTTCAAATGTCTATGGGATGAAAGAATGAAGACTTACTATTTTCACGACAAAACTTTGCCTGTATTTTAGTTCAGGCAATTTAGAAGAAAAATTTGAATCAGACTGTATCACAACATAGTTGCATAAGTTTATACCAGTTGCATACATAGGAGTAAAGTAACCAGTCCGTATAAAACATGTACTTTAATACATATCTTGTTTCTTTATTTGCAGATACACTAAGTAAAAAATATTAAGATCTGTAAGTGTGTGAAATAAAGATGTTGTCTGATTATGAAGGGTATAATCTGTTCTGGAACAAGTGTCGTCTCTTCTGTACACATACATTACAGTGCATGTAACCTCATGTTCTGACATAAAACCTTACTACCTCTTCACAAATCTTTGTGGCTGGAACGCAGCTAATCTTGGCAACAGAGTGAGCAGCGTTTGTTGAATGGAGCTGTTCCTCACATTTCTGTACTTTAGAACAAGCTTGCAGACCTGTTTGGGTACATAATCAAGGGCACAGTTGTAGGTTAACTACTGTATTTAAGAAACAATCTATATTGGTACAGTAGCAAAAACAACTACCAGTGGAAGCTTGTCATATCTCAATTTGTAACTTTATTTGCGCTAGTTTGTATCTGTCAGTTCTGATTGTTATCAAAAAGTATACAGATATACCACCAATCCACCCCTATCCAATAGTTGAAAAACATATGACAAAATATCCATGGGAAGTAATGTTAAAAAAGAATATTAAAGAATTAAGCATCTTCGGGAAAGAAGGTTATAATATAGTACCAGTGATTTCTCTAAGCATCCAAAATAGCTAGATATTGTAGCTAAGCTACGTCTTTGAACATACCGGGGAAAGCCTCTGGCATGGGTGATTAAGTCAGGACACCTGTATTTCAATGAAATGTAATTTTATAGTCTCACCTCTTCAAATTTATTGTCCATAAACTCTTTACAGACTTTGCTGTGACAAAACACCATCTCACCAATGACCCCACCCCCCAGGGGTAGGAATGATCGCTGGTGCTGGTATCCACCTTGTTGAGCAAACTTGCTTTTTGGAGATGTGATTCCAAGGTCGCTAAAATCCAACTGACTTGGCGTGTTGTCACCATAGATTTCTTCCAGTTCTTGTTTGTGTCTCTACAAAATATACAAACATGTAGAAGAAAATGTAGATCATTGCAGGTTTCTCTAATTAAGGTCTATTTAAAGATCCAGCTACAGTATTTATTTATTTATTTAATAAGCTTCCACCTTATACAAAATAATGTGAACAATAATAATAATATTACAAATAATAAACAAAAAATAACCAAGGTGAGGCATGTGCAACAGAGCTAGGCTCCAACTTAAGCACCGCCTGGGATAAAGCATGAAGAACAGAGAATTAAATTAGAAAACCACTTAAGCAGGTAAAAAAAACGATTTCATTTAAATGAGTTTTGCTTACAAAGTAAAACTGTGATTAACCAGAATCTCAAAAGCAAGGACTAAAGGAGACCTGGAACTCCAAAGCAGAACAAAGCTATGACTGTGCAAAATTACTAGTGTTATTGGCCCTGCTATAGGGCTGTCAAACATGGGAAATGAATAAGGTACTAAATAAAGTGGTTGATGAGTTCAAAACACAAGTCTGTGAAGAATCAAAACTCAACACTGGTAAGTGCACTTTAGTTAGTACTGCAGAACTGTCTGCCATTGAGAAACAATGTTAAAGGACTGACCACATATTTTGAAAAAAAATGACAACTACCACAATGTAGCAATAACTTGGGAACCCAAACAGAAAAGAAGAAATGGAAGACCAAAGATGACCTGAAACGCAAGTAAACAGGAGAGAAAAGAGGTGGATTGACAATCTTGAAAAGCTGATGACAAAGAATTGTAGAGACTCTAGGTAACAGCAACAGAAAACAATGAACTACCTCTCCTTCAACACTGCTGCTTCTAATAAGTTCATTAATAATCAGAAGTGATCCATGCGCCTTGTCTTCTTTTGTCAGGACCACGCCCTTTTCCTTTGTGTTCGCAGAATCTTCAAACCCACGTTTTGCCTCTTCATAAGTTTGCTACAAGCAAAAGAATAGAGTTGAGTTACATTTCTTTTATTTATTTCATTTACATTTCAAAATATTTCAAAGTTTTTCTTGCAGCTTCATTTCATTAAACTACTTACATGTACCATAAATGATCAATTCAGTGTCCACACATTAACTCATACAAAACCTGAAATTCAATCAGTTCTCCTAAACAAAGAACAATATTTTATTGACAATGCATGTACTTAGACTACTTACATTGTACCAAGAAGGTGGCTTTTGCATTGATTCTTTAGTTTCTCTCTGCGCCAGGATCACAAGGCAAGCTCTGAGAGCCTCCACTGCCCCCTCACGAATGGCTTGCTAAAAATAGTAGTTCAAAACATACATTCCTATCATAAAACATTGATACACCTTACAGTAGTAGGGGTGGGGGAAGGAGAAAATAGGGGGTGGGGTTGAGAGATCATAAGACACACACTGAGAGCTTGCACTGTCCCTTCACAAACATCTTGTTGAAAATTGCTTTTATAGCAGGTGGTAACCCTGAAGTATGGTGCTGGTGGGAGAGTGGTGGGAAGGGGACACCATTAGACACACATGAGAACTTTTGCTCACCCAACCCCTCGCAAATGGCTTACTTAAGTTTAAAGTGTATATATCACTTGTGGGGGGTTTTCAAATTTAGAATCCACTCATCGTTCTGATACACAGAGCAAAAAATATTGATTTGGATTTTTCTTTGTGGCACAACTATAAGCGTTCAAACAGACGAAATTTTACTTCTGGTTTAAAAATGAATGCACAAAAGGAAGAATGGGTTCAAGTTGGGCTGTGACGTCACAACCACAACTCGTACTTCGAGTCTGCAATCGCTGGAGGAAGATCTGACATTCTTTACATATGTTGTTTATAATACGAAAGGTCAGAAAATGCAAAACAAGATATTTCTCCAGCAATTGAAGACTTAAAGTATGAGTTCTGGTTGTGACATCACATTATCAAACCTTGGCCCATTCTTCCTTTTGCGCGGTCATTTTGAATCCGGAAGTAAAATTTTGCTTGCTTGAACGCTAAAATCAGAACGTTAAGTTGATTCTAAATATGAGAAAACCCCACAAGTGATATATACACTTTAATAGAATTAAACAAAACAAAACGTTTTATGGGGTCAGGGATAAGAGGAAGTCAGGGTGAGGCACACCACAAAAACAAACTTAGTATTTCTATACAGGGGGAGGGGCTTGAAGGCGAATGTTTATACGTTCCCTAAGAGCTTTTACCATTGAAACTATGAGTTGACTGTTGACAAGCATCCCCTGAGCAAACCCCTGGACACATCCCAGGCATTTTAAAAAATGGTTCAAATGCCCAGCCATGTGGGCAGTTTTTGTTGGCAAATGCCTCGCCTCCCGTTCCCACTATGGCACCTGGGGTTTGCCTGAGGGGGGGGGGGGATGCTCGTGGCTTTAATTGACTGTGATTGAGTTGAAGTCATTGAAGATTGATTTGAGCTGTCATTTGGAATTTGTTACTGGGTTGCCTTGAAGTTTACTTCAATAATAATTATTAATATTAATAACAATTTTTGGACATGTTTTCTAACAAAGGACTTTAGTTAAAGCTTCTCCTAATATGGGTCAAGTTTATCCCACTTTCCAACAAATGGTCCCTCAGAGTTACTCACTGTTTGAGCAGGGTATCCTGGCCGCACCTTCAACCCCTGAGCTTATTTCAGACCAAAAAAAAGTCTATACTGTACTTTATTTCACCAAACTGAAGAATTAAAAACAGACAACCAAATCAAGAGATCTTATGTCAACATGATAATATGTGGTTGTTTTTCCCCCTTCAAATTTTGGTTTACAGCTGCAAAATAATGGTCCACAAATGACAAATAGTAAGAGAACACTTTACATGTAGATTTTTAGGTCAAAAGTTAAGCAGATAAAATTAGAATTTGATAAAATTAGATGTATATGAAAATGTTCTTATCCTTCAAAGCAAAAATGGAAATTTGTAGGCCATCGTCTAGTTATTAAGTTGTGAGGAGAAAGATTTAATGACACAGTTAGAGCAAATTTCCTCTAGCTGGTACTGTAAGAGATAGAAACTAACTAAGAAAAAAATTTAATTATGATGCAATGTTTAGCACTTTGCAACTAAACAAGTTCAAATCAAACAGAACTAACCTTAGGATCTCTGACAGCATTAAATATGTTGTCAAAGAATGGTTGAACTTGTTGGAAGAAGAAGGTGGGAGCATTTAGTGCCAGCTCTCTCAGTACCAAAACCTTGGAGAGGAAACACACATAGTCAAATAGTTATCAAGCAAAACACTTACATTAAAAAACTTCATCTAAATCCAAGTACCAAGGTCCAGTTCCTCAAAAGCAGACTAGTACTCACCCAGGATTAAGCCTAATTTTAGATTAGATTTCTGAACCTCTGATTAATTAGTCACTAATTCCATCACTGATCAGTAAATGTATACTGTTCAAGTCACATCAACATGACTGTATCATTTACTTACAGTAGTAAACTAATCCAAGATTTGTTACATCTGAGTCGTTCTCTGGGAAACAAAATCTAACAGTGGATTAACTTTTAATTGTACTAATTTCTTTTTGAGGAGCTGGACCAGGCCAAGCTATACTTTGTTACAGTAAAAAAGGTGCAGCATGGATGAAGTTTCAACTAATTGGTCATTTCAAACTCTAATTACAAACTCTTACAAGGCCGTAGCCAGGATTTTTTTGTGGGGGAGGGGGGGGGTGTACCTCAAAAACCGGGACCAAATAGCTAATATTAGAATGATACGCTATGCTAGTTCCAAAGACACACAGCATACAGTGCCAAACCTACGGACTATTAAATTCAAATTATTCAGGATGACCTGTAATGGTACAATGAGAAAACTTTGGAGAGCACCGAAGGTGTGAGGCGCTAGGGGGTCTAGCAGCATGCCCCAAAAATCTTTTAAGCTTTAAAGCCTTAACTGCCATGGATTTCCAGCACTCTCAGGTCGATAGCTGTGTAAAAAAGGTTCCTAAATTAAAATCATGATTATTTTCTTCTTACATGTAACTTTGACAAAAAGAGTGTTGTCATCTGCTATATTTGTTTATATATTTGACTAATGTCACACCCCTTTCAATGCTCACAAAATATGACATTAGTTTTTATAAAGGACCAAAAAAGGCACAGTGTAGTTTTATCTTCTGCACATTTACGCTCCGCAAGCTTACAGTCAGCTCAATGCGAAAAAGATCTGTCACTAGTGTCTCTCAGGGTCATGACGTAAAAGGATCAGAGGGTTAACAGCAAAATGCTTGACTTGGAAATGCTGGAAAGCTAGATAGCCCTCTGATTAAACAGTCCAGCATTGTTTTAATATGTGGTTTTATTCTGGAGTACTTGCAAGCGTCATTCATCATTCATGACTGCAACTCGGAACTCAAATATTATGATTATTTCACAAAAATAGTTTTCTCTGCTCATGTGTTGGCTTGTAAGAGCTGTTCTTCAAAATCGGGATACTTCTGTCCAGACTGAAGTCACGTCAGATTCATGGTCCGATGGGGGCATGCTCCCCCAGAAAAATTAGAAAATTGAGGTTTTGAGACTGCTGGAAATGCGTTGAAATTGTCAATTCTACCATCGCTGCATTTTGTGGTTCATTTACGGTCCTATTAGGCAGACCTTTTCGGCTCTTGAGGGGATCCATGGGATGCACATGCACCCCCCTGCCTACAGGCCTGTCTTAGCAGTGCAACAAGTAGTTATTATTTGAGTACAAAATGTTGTAGATACAAACTTTGAAAATCCATCAAAATAAGGAATATTTA
The DNA here is from genome assembly GCA_027574985.1 of Umimayanthus nakama. Lineage (NCBI taxonomy): Eukaryota > Metazoa > Cnidaria > Anthozoa > Zoantharia > Parazoanthidae > Umimayanthus > Umimayanthus nakama. Next base: position 54 of record JAOBRG010341403.1, on the reverse strand, counting down.
AATTGAGCGAACTTTTAACAGTCTCTATTTGCATGTACACGAACCGCTGCATGT
>JAOBRG010341392.1:0-14457 GCA_027574985.1 Umimayanthus nakama | reverse complement strand
CTGGTTTCGGTTTTACAACCTTTGTCAAGCCTGTGCTAACTCATTATAAGATGTTTAACTAAATTACTATTATATATTTTTTTCCGTCTATAAGTTGAGTGCGATTTTTAGACGTGAATTTTTGGTGTTAAAGGTCGACTTATACATGGCAAAATATGGTAAATGCCTTAATCTGCATGTAGGTTGTATAAATACATGTGCATGTAAGAATTGTGTATTGCAAAGAAAGAGTGTAAAGACAGTCCATGTTGAGCTGTTTTTGAGAGATCGCAAGAGAAAGTTCTGTGAAAATGGCATTTTTGGTTAGAGTTAAGTGAGAGACAGTACTGAACTTACACCTGTAGTTGTACAATTTATTTTTATGTGACTCTTACAGTGTTAAGGTAGTTATGCTTATCATTATTATTCTTGTTTAATTATCAAAGCATTTATTTATAGCAATAATAGTACACACTGAATTGTTAACAGCGAATCTTTTTAATATCAATTAGTTGTTAAACCAAGAAGGCAGTAACTTTTTTTCTGCTAAACCTTGAAAATTAAATCTAATTTAAGGAAGTTAAAAACTCATTTCATCTTCATATTCTCCAGGTTACCGAGACAGTGGCCTTGGTGGCAGCCAGGTGAGAAAATAATTTGATACAGTACTACCTGATTTGTCTTTGAGTGTGGAGAATTGTGGCATATTGTAATTAACTGTTCATACATAAAGTGCAGACCAAAAAGTTTGAGCAAAAAAATGAAGAGAGAAAATCCAGGTGTGTTAGCAAAAAACGAGAAGGCTGTTTGCCTGTGTTTAGTGGCAAATGCACTGTGTTCATTTGGATTGCAGAAGTGTGTTCAAATTGGTTATACTAGTGTTTTCAAAAATGATCACAGCAGTTTGTTTGAAACAATTGAAGATTGTTCATTTGAGGCAAGCAACAGACAAAAAATAATGAAATATTTTACAAAGTATTTTAACTATTGTATATTTTATTGCAGAGCTCACACGAAGTCTCGCTCTCAAGTCCAGACTGTAAGTAATGAGCAGTTCGTCTCCTTAAGGGAAGTAGTTGAGAGTAACTCCCACATGACTAAAGCTCAGCCAGCTTTTGCAAGGAAAGGAAACCTAATTCATTCCATTTTTCTCAAAATCTAAACTGGAATTTCTGAACAACAATTAAAAATCAAATGCTTAGCCTTAAGAAATTATTTTATATTTTACTTTTTGTTGTCACTCTTCTTTATAACTACTTCATTGTTTGCATTTCTTTATATTCTCCAGTTTGTTGGTTTTAAATCTCAAACTTGTCACACTGGAACTTTAGAAAGATGGACATATATGTAGTTAAGCAGCCATCTTTAAACAATGCTGGACTAGTTGTACCACTGGAGATCATCAGTATAGAGATTTACCAGTTGAAAGTAATGTTGAGAGAGTTGAGATTAACATGACATAAAGATGACACTACATGTACTCAAAATTGTGTAGCATAATTTATTATTATCAGTGTTCTAGCCAGCTTTAAGAAATGACTGGGCGCTCTCGTGGAAACCTCAAAATATTGGGGTTTTTACCTCAAATCTTCATTAAGACAATGTACAGGATCACAAAAAACAGCAGGGCATTGGAGGAAAACAATAGGGCGTACAGAAAAGTTACATGGCACTGCACCCTGTCGTTTTGGCCTAGCTAGAACACTGATTATGTATGTATATCTCATGCAGGCAAACTCAGAGAAAAACCTTGGACAGTGGCCCATTTTTTTTCGCATACCCCCTAATCAATACTGTTTTGCAGGCTTAAAAAATACTTTTAAAAATAAAGTCGACATCATTACAGTAGCAATACTGATAAAGGGAAAGTGTGTGTATGTTGGGGGGGGGGGCTTTTTCTGTTCAAAACGTTGTCGAGAGACTTTTGGCGGGAATCCTAGCTTAATAGCTTGTCCTGTTAAATAAATAATTTGTCCGGACAAAAAGGCATATTTATTTTATTTGGTGAATTAACAATAATAACGCACTAGCTTTCACTTTACTGACTCTTTTGTGTTAAATAGTCTGTTATTTGATTTGATTTGGTTTTCCCAGAGTCCACTTTATGTGAGACTATGGGCCCTTGCAGCTTGGCTTGTATCATCTTTGACTACCGGTACTTGTAGTTCTATTTGTATACATTGGGGTGGTTGAAGTGGCACACATTAGCTTAATTGATGCAGCCTAGCTGCGTGTACATGCACTATATACTTGTCATGTATAATTTTTAATTACATGTATATGGATCTTGTCACAAGGATTTTTGTTTCAATGCTTGATGTTATTACAAGTAACAACCTGCTGTGCAGCCAATACATTTCAACAAATTGTGGAGAATCAATTGTTTCAATGACAACAGACCATAGCAGAACCAACTGTAGCAACTTCTTGAGTTGATGATAAGTTTTGGAATTTCATGCAATTAGAGTTATGGATTTTCAAAAGGTATCCTTACTAAGTACAGAGTATTCAGTTGTAAAAGGAAGAACTGAGTAGCAGAAATGTCAGTTAAAGGTCATACTTGCACCCTTTGCTACACCTGAGAAGTCCCACTGGGCTTCCATGCAGGGAACGACAGGGTGCAATTAACATAACCACCACAGCATATACAATGTATGGGCCAAATTATAAACGACTTGCAAATGATCTGTTTTAAATTTTTAATATTCATTTGGAAATTTAGTGTTGATGTGTACATGTAGTTGTAGTTTTTTGAGGAACATCACCAAATTTCCGTGAAGGCAATTATGTTTGTTAACAATATACAGGATAACATTTTAATGTACTAAGTCTTTGTTTGAAATGACAGGGGTTTGGATGAAACAAAGAGTAATAGTTTTTAAGAACTCATGTTGACAATAGTTTAAGTTCAATGCCAATTATGAACTCCATCTGTAGAAAAATAGAAAAAAGGGCTTTGGTTTCTCTGCAGTTGAGATAAAAACCAAAATTGATTTTAAAAAAGTGATGTCGTGTTTGTGGCAACAATCATTTTGTTGCTCTGTGTCAGCTGTTTCTTTACCAGCCAACTTTTTCTTATATTTAAAACCTCAAGATTAAGTAAGTCAGGCACAGTCAGATATTTTAAAGCATTGCAGCTCAAAGCATTAGCCATGTACAATACATTGTAATACACACTGTAAACAGAAGGAATGGCGTTTTTTTTCTTATCGAAGTTATTATATGTTTTGCTTTTGGTTTTGTTGTTTTAAAAGCGAAGTTACTAGCCAGGGCTTTTTCACAACCCAAGTTACTTTGAAATCAGACCTAAAACAAGATTTATTGTGGTTATGGAGCTTGCATATGATCTTGAATTCTTATTAGGACTAATGAGAGTGATCAGTCGCAGGTTTTCTAAAGCAAGTGTCCTTATGATTGTATTACAAACATGCACGAGTCCAAGTTAAAAAGTAAATGTGTAAGAAATGTCAAACTGTTTGTTTATAAAATGTTGTCACTAGCTATACTGCAATTAATATTACCAGTAACTGGACCTTATTAGTTTTCTTATTAACTTGCAACTGATTGGTGACAACAACAATTTAAATAAAAAAAACCAAATCTGTTCCACAGAAGATTTATCTAGAAACTGTATTCGACTTTGTAGAAGAATTTGTTAATAAAAAACTTGATTGCTTTCCAATCAAAATAAAATTAATATTTGTTTGTGGACCCTGGCCATACGAAGTCGTGCCTCCATTAGACTCGTTAGCCCATGACTGCATCTGTTCTTGTCCTGCTTATTTGAGCATGGGATTACATAGAGAGAAATGCTTTGAGATCGAGTGTTTATGACTGGCAGATTTAATCACTGATTTTCCAGTTTAACAAAAAGTTGTGACCAATCATCAAAGTATCCTTACATGTTTTGCAAGCATTGTGTGGAATTGTGTATATAAGAATCCATTCATTCAGTTCATGAGTAGTTGCATGCCCTGTACAATTAATATAATGAAAGAACTGATTTGTCTAAAGCACAATGTATTTAAACGTAATGGACTGTACATGGTGGTTAGATTTCGATTGTTATAATAATTATTACATATTTGCCACTAGATTTTGATTAATGTTAACCCTCATAATATATACTGTATATATATATATATATATATATATATATATATTTAGTTTTGACTATATATGTATAAAGTCAAAGCTAAAATATATAAATATATATAATACATTATTTAAAATCTAGTGGCAAATATGTAATTACTATTATAACAATCATTATATATATCTCTATATAACTCTATATAGTTTTGACTTTCCTCATCCATTGTTTTATAATGCTCCAGTTTTGTCAGTTGAGCTATATACTATTCATTATATATTATATACATCTCTCTCTACAGTCTAGATTTCCTTGACATACATGTAGACAGGAATTTTTTTATTATAATGTTTAATAACTGAAATTTAGCAAAATATGACTGGAATTTATTAATTTTAGAATGCAAGGAATAAATCAAACTCAAATCTGTTTCACAGCTACAAAATCCTGTCATGGAAAATGACAAATGTTTATTTTGATATTGATATCTGTAGTCTGTGTAAAAGATCTATAGCAAAATTAATTTTGTTGTAAGCAAGTTTAGCACTTTTTTGTGGAAGCAATTGAAATTGCTGCATTAAGTGTCTTTATAATATGTCTAAATATCTTTTTCATATGTTGGTTATTGCTCAGAATAAGTTATGAGATCTGGGAACTCATAGTCCATCTATATAGATATGCAAGTGTCATAACATGTACACTTAGTGTCATTTTTCAGTTCAAACAAAGTTACTGAACCAGCTAAAGTGTACACAAACAAATAAATGAAATTCACAGAATTGCTACCGAACAAAGTCTAGGTTTTCACACTAAACTTCTTTGAATAAAGTAATATAAAGGCAAGGTTGAGCTGTTAACTAAAAGAGTTACTGATGATTCAAAGTGTGAGTTCACTGAAGGCAAAAGGTATATTACTGCTTTGTTGCTGTTTCCAATGGATTGATTTTTGTATACATGGCCTCTTTGTTTTCATTTTCTGCTTGAAACTTTTCCAGGGTTAAAGTGCCTCAAGACAGGGCAAATGATATAGTTCTGTATACTAGAAATATGGACTCCTGCTGACCAGAAAAGAAAATAGCACAATTCATATTCTTTCACAACTGAGTGGGTAGCTAAATACATGATTGTCTCCTGAGATGTGAAGCAGTGAATTTCTGGCAGTTTTTGAGAGGGTGGGCTATTTTCAGCATGGTAATTATTTTGATGAGTGGAGTTTGTAATCTGTGAAGAATTCACATCTTTGCAGTGACTTTAACCAGTAAAGCAAGTTAAAATTTTGGAACTTTGCAAACCAGTGTAAAGTTTGCAAGATATATATAAGAGTATCTTGCAAAAATGTTTAATTTGGATGTGGATGATTTTGGGCTGTTTGATGACATAATCCCAATCCTGTCAGGTCAGTTGATCTTTATTCAGACTCAAAAACTTCTCCACTGCTAGTTAACACTATAGATGTTTTTTGAAAGCAAAATTGTCTCAAGTGACATTTCAACAAGTCTGCACAGCGCTTTGGTAGAACCATTGGGGAATTTTGTCTGGTCTCTTTGTAAACAAAGTATTAGATGTTGACTTTTAGATAACAGGTTCAGTGATTTTGAAGGTAACATTACTTTTATTGACATTACAAAATTTCTGAAAGAAAAGTTACCATTATAAATTATTCTGAAAGCAAGAACGAAAATTAAGCCTATGTATGTGCTTTGCAGCATCAAGATTTGCCTACATGTAATTGTTAACAATATTTGTTCTGTTCAATACATTTGCAAGTGTTGCCTGTACTTATCTACATGTACATGTACTTGTATGCTGATTAGGTGGAGAGGGAACACAATTAATTACCTGGTTGTACTTGTCTATGGTCTGTGTTATACTGTAAAATATAAATGGGTTTTTGTGTTGATATTACTACTATCTGTAACGATAGTTTGAGCTGTTAGCTGTGTACTTGGTCATTTTCCCCAAAATTATATGGAGGTTCTTATTTTTTTTCACCCAATGCATGTATATATTATATATATACAAGCAAGTAATTTGAGTATTTATTATTTCATTAATACCTTTATTTCTAAATAAGTTGAGAATATTTACATAACTTGGTAGAGTTTGTTAGTTTGTTGCCTTAATAATGTTATAGTTTCATTCTGGAAATTAAAATTGAAGCGACTAGAACAATGACTACATAAGTTCAGATTTGTATATGTATGTTGTTCTTAAGCAGAAATTTAGACTTGAAAAATTGCAAAAGCACTCCGCAGCATCACTAAAATTAATTACACAACACATAGTTCTTACTTAACTAAATGCAAATAAATAATGAGATTTAATAGTTGTAGCTTAGATGTTCTTCAGATTTGTACTACTCAGGGATTGTCCCCCAAACTTCTTTATGCCCAAGATGGGAGAAGGAAGTTTACATAGTTTGGTTAGAATTGGGGCAATTAGCACAAAAATCATCTTGAACTCTCAAACTGCATGAACACTATAACATTAATGTATAATTATAGGTAAACTACTATTCTTCAGCTTTATTTTAGTGAAAGTTTACCCAGTTGTGATAAAAGACAACATTAAAAATAAGCACGATTTTGGTCTATGAAATCTCTTTTTTCTTCTAAGAGACCCCATTCTTGTTGGCGGAATGTAGCAGCAGATAGAGAGGCTTTGAGGGGAGAGACATTTTGGGGACAGACAAACTTGATCCTCATGCCCAAATTCTTTTTTCCTATGAAGTATTTAACAATAATAAATAATAATATAATTTAGTGTTTCATCAGAACTTGACTCTCTTACAACTCTTTAAAGTACTATAAATACATGATAAAAATGGCTCAAAAAATGCAATAGAAGTATTAAAAACTAAAACTATGATAAAAACATTTTAAGGCTAGTTGTAAAATTGCTGATATCAAGTGGCACACTCCATTGAGCAATTTCTAGACATTCTAGCTCTCTGATCAATCACTTGTTGGTCTGAGAATGGCAAGTGGGGTTGTCCTCCCTTGGATTTTCGCAAAGGCCCTTTGCATGATTTCTTCTGGTTCTGGTGCACTCAGTGTGAAGAATTTTTCAATCCTACATCGCACAAGACTTTGCCCACGGGGCGTGATACCTGGGCTGACCAATTGGATACAGTAGTCTCAAATGCATTTTTTTGTCAATCAAATCGAATTGCCATTTGTTTAGCATTTGTGAACTGACCCAAAAAAGCCGAGTTAGTTGAAGCTGGAGATTTGATTGGGGAAGTTTGTTGAAAGTGCCTCTTGTATTACTATTTAATTATTTATGAAAGATTGCATACTTTAAAGATGTACTTTGTTAAAGTGCCAAAAAATGCAGAAATATCACTGAACAATAATGTCAATGTACATGCTCTTCATTTTGTATATCACCAAACTGCCAACGCAAACTGGCTTAATTCTGTTGGTTTGGATTGATGCTTGGTGAAGCAAGTGTCGTCCGGTTCTGCAACTTGACAATCTTCTTAGTTTCTACGCTGTACGCAGGTGTTTTCTAAATATTGCTGAACTGAAATGTAGTGCAAATATGTTTTTTGTAAGAGTGTCTTTGCCTTTCATCCACTGATACAAAAACCTGAGAAGGCTGAGTCTTTTGCGCCAATCTCAGCATTTATATTATTTGACACTGCTCACGTCAATATGACATCATGTGATTTGATTTCCTATGACTTTGGCACCTTGAAGCTTGCTTGCACCGAAAGCACTCACATTACTCAGTTATATTCAGTTTATTACTGTTTTTTTCTTTTTTATTGTGCCTATAATATATACCGTATCAAATTTACCAAAAATTTTAGTGAGTCAACTTATGATTGGTTTTCTCAAAATACCGGTATTCAGTTTTTTACTGTGGTTTTTGTTTTTTCGATTTTTATCGTGCCCATATACCGTACCATTACCAAAAATATTAGTGAGTCAACTAATGGTGGTTTTACTCAAAATATTCAGTTTATTACTGGGGTTTTTGCTTTTTTCAGTTTTTTATCGTTCCTATATACTGTACCAATACCAACAAATTTTAGCGAGTCGACTTGAAATATTCAGTTTATTACAGTACTGGGGTTTTTGCCCTTTTCAATTTTTTATTGTGCATATATACCGTACCATTACCAAAAAATGTTAGTGAGTCCACTTGTGGTGGGTTTACTCAAAATACTCAGTTTACATGTATTACTTGGGTTTTTGCCCTTTCAATTTTTTCTTGTGCCTATGACATACTGTACCATTACCAAAAATATTAGTGCGTTGTCTAGTCTAATTTATTACCAATTATGGTAAAACAAACTGTTCTTGATCTATTAGTTATAGCAAATTGATGTTGTGTGCCTACATGTAGGTTATAATGGTGGATGTTTGCTGCTGGTAATGGTGGTGCAGTTTGTTCTCGCTGTCTGCAGTTACTTTGTTGAATAGCTTGTCAGTAGGTAGTTGATGTTGATTGAGCAGGGAGAATCAGTCTCATCCAAAACCTCCTTGTGTGATTGAGAAATCATTCTCATCGCTGTCGTTACAACTATGCTTTCTATTTCCCTAAATACACAAGACTCCAAAGAGACTTCACTCCGGCCGAATTGAATTGACCAATAAGACAATGTAGAAGATAACTGACCCCATAGAATATTCTTTCGAGACCTGTGTCATTTAATTCCAAAGACAGAGTATCACACAACAAACTACTGATCTCGAATAGTGTTACAAAAGATATTTCAACATTTCAACTTTTAAATTTAAAAACTTTATGGTTCATGTAACTATAAGTACATTGTACAAGAAAAAATGTTCCCTTTTTTAGAATGTAATTAAATTCACCTTGTAGGGCGATTATTTTAATGAATAAATGCCATAATAACTAATATTATATTGAACATTAATTTCATAGGCATTGGGGTTGGGTGAAGCAAGCAATGGGACTCAAAGAAACATTAAGGAAGAATGAAAACAAAAGAAATATGCGAGATGAAATGACCTAAACAATCAATACTCTATCTTCTTTGCTAATTTGATTTTACCAAATCAGGGCCAAAATCAAATTGATAGGCTGCAATCAACCTTGATCACTGTCAATTATGTACTTAAAACGAAAGTGGTTGGTTCAGTTTTATTCATCCCTTTTTTAAAGAAACGAAGTTCAGATTCTAGTTTTTTACCTTGACAGTCTTGACATGGACAATGCCCTGGAGCTTGGAAAGTCGTTTCTAAATACTTTTGTAGTATACCGGTAGATAAACCTTCAATTACTCTGTGCATGTTACTTTTGTGTCAGTACTGACTATATCTTTGTGTTTACAGGGAGGTCTCGAAAATATAAATCAAGTAAAAACAATGGGTCGCTGTCATCGGTAGGTAACTATTTCTCACAGAAAAATAATGTTTAAACCAGGTCAACTTCAAATTCAGTAATCTGTGGGTTCCAATCAAACTCTATGAAAATGATAAATTGTGAATGGTTTTTATCATGAAGCAATTCATACATAAATCTACAGGCAAAACCAATGCATTTCTGAAACCTGTGTAGGGTTTGTAAGACCACTCCACTGACACTGTACTCCATTGTGTGATTGCTGTTCAGATTTTGTCCTAAAGTTTATAATGTTTTTCACAACACCATGTTTCCACAAATGGGCCAAAAATTTGGGTGGTTAGATACTTCTTTTACCATACAGCCTCCAGCTCAAGAGGAAGATAATTTTGTGAGTGCATACCCTTTCCATGCTCTTTTCAAAGAGTGAGATAATATTAATTTAGCAAGTTATTTTACAAGACTGATTTTGTTATAATTAATATTAAAGAGTATTAAATGTTATTTTTCCAAGAAGACAATAATATGTTACAATGTTGCTCCTTCAATATAATATTAATAATTATTTAATAATAAGAACAATGATAATAATAATAGTAATAATAACAACAATAATAATAGTAATGTTAATTGTAATACTTAGAAGAACACTAACAGCGATAATAATAATAATAATAATAATAATAATAATAATATCAATAATAATATCAATAATAATAATAATAATTATAACAACAATAATAATAATAATAAAGACTGTCTGCCACAATATAAATTTAGAAATGAAGTCCCAAACATTAGTCATCAAGTACCTCCTGCCTACCCTTGGTGCCAGAGCTAGAGGAAAGGCTTCTTTCACATTCAAAAAATTAACCTTATAAACAAAGTGTTTCTTCTTGCACCAAGGGTGTGGGCCTGTGTGCATCAAAGGAATTGTAATTAGGTCAATACCATGCCCGGGATACCAAGCCTCCAAATAAACAGACTAAGAAGAATAAAACAACCACAAAAAGAATTTATTATCCCTACTCCCTAGGACAAGTTTAATGCTATAAAAAATTCAAATTACCGGTGTGTAATAATCTGTTTGCCAGACTGTACATGCGAGTGACACACATGTATAAAACTATAATATTTCATTGCTCTTTTTTTGGAAGTACCCTGTCCCCCCGGGCAATATGTTGCCACACCGAATAGAGCTTCCCCGATCCCAGGGTCGATGTGTTGATGACGCAGACGTACCTGTACAAGAAGTCATTAGTTGTTGCTCAAGTCCGACAACTATAACACACTTTTGAAGCATTAGTTAAAATGTGCATGTGCTTTGCAGTTGAAAAAGGTGCACATTTTTTCTGCCGAAAGGCTCTGGATATTTGTGTATTGTTTATGATGTGAACTTCGCAAGAAATGGTTTCGTTTATTTGATAAGGTTGAAATCGATTAGTGACTGTTTGTCTCACTTAAACAACAAGTGAAGAAATACAAATTTAGACAAGCCAATCGGTGACGCCGCCTTGCTCAGTTTCTCTCCAAAACACGATGTTTCATGATTTCAAGCTTGAAGCTTTTTAGTTTGTTTGCGACTGCAGAAAGGTAGAAATCCGAGACTTACCTTCCATTAAGCTGATTGAATTGTTGACCCCAAGCTGACGAGCTCTCGGCAAACACTGCTGCAGTTATAACAAGTGGGCCAAAATAAGAAACCCAAAACGTCTCCGTGAATATTCATGCATCCATTCTCTCTTTCCCGAATTTCTGAAAATTGTTGTTACCATCTAAAGGCATTCGTGCTGGAAGCTGAACCGATGGCGAGTGAGATAAGGGTCTGTGTGCGTTTTGCCTGTCACTGAAGCCCGTCTTGTTTTTGTTGATTGATTCATGGTATGACACAGTTATCAGTTAACAGAGTTGAGAAATAAACCAGAACTCCACTTCTGGCCGTTTTATTTTCTAACAATAAAGGAATCCAAAACTTTTGACGAAATTCCAAGAGGTGTACTTGTAGTGATAAAGAACAGCTGGTTAAATAAGTCGTTTAAGCCGACAAATTCCTTCCCAAACATCAGGATATTTGCGAGTTCCTGTTTCACGGGGTCGTGTTACTTTTCATTGTCCCTGTCCTGTACTATGTCACTGTCAAAATGCTCAATTAGAGAGAGTGATCGTGTTATGAGAGGCTTTGATTGGTGAAACTTGGCCGCTGTCGATAACCGGTCTTTGTCTAGCTGTTTAGATCGCATTACAATAATTAGATTAAATTTAATTTTTGCCTGTATGGGGCAGCGCTTCGTGAACAGATTAAATAAACCAGACCCTTCTAGCTGCAGTGTAAAAGGTAAATTCTACAAGAATTAATAATGTGGCGGCCTCCGTATTCCCACCAAAGGCCTTTACTTCACTACCCAGTCCGCGGCAAGGTTTGTTTGGGATTTTCTTAATGGTATATTAACTCAATCTTCAAGAACTGTTGTTTAAGTAATAAGTTTATTTACTCTGATGTCATATCGGGACGCTCTTAACTTGTAACCCAAGAGTTTTGGCAGAAGTCGCGAGTTCTGAGTACTGATTTACGGATTTGAGCAAGATAGCTCCCCAGTACGGTCTAACTGCTGTTGCAGGGTAGTATTGTGGAGTATTGGACTCGTAATCTGGTTAGTAGAGATAGGAAAACAACCCATATGCCGAGTAACTTGAAACAACTGTGATCCCACTTTGACCTGACTGTGGACAGATGCTCGGCATGTCCCGATTCTCGTTTGAGAAAGACTTGTTCACAGCTCGATCGAAATTTAGCGATGTTTCTGTTATAGCTACCTGATCCACGGTTTGGGGGAGCTTTAGCGTTCTTTTTGCTCCCGTTAGAGGGATTCAGTGGTGTTTTGAGTGCCGCTCTGTGGTGTGTTTGAGTTTGGGACATGTCATTGGGCTCAGCTGGTAAAACTCACGGACGTATTCGCTTCATTGGTGTTCTTATTCTGTTTGTTATTCAGGTATATTCGCCAGGTGCGTCTGAGGAGATGATGTCACATCCCGGAGACGGGATACCGCAGTCTCATTATTCACCCAAAGGAGGGATTTACGCTGATGCATATTACATGGGTAAGAGTTATTACGAATGAATTTTCATCGCGGATTGCAGTATAGACACGAATGTGACCGGCCATATTGAATTCCTTGACCTAGGGAAGGTTAGTTTTTAAAATAACTAAAATCTATCAACTATCTGTTTCATCTTGTTTGCTGGACTTCTTTCAATTTTAACCATCATGTGGCTTGTGGAAAATCTGATTTCAGTTTTACATCGCCACAAGGACACAACCAAAGTGCTAAAAGGTGAACCTTACTTTCAGCTCCTCTGAAACTTTATTCTGGTGGAATAATAGATAAATTCGTTCATTTTAGACTGAAACCTAGTGCTGCAACTTCATTTAGGATTTCGTTTTCAAAGTTTATCCATTGTTTGAAAGTCCTAAAGCGTCTCAGCAGCTATTGTGAATTTATTATTTCTGTCTTTGGCCGACGAGTGTTAGACATTTTCACGCAAAAACTGAGAGTAGAAGCTTTGAACCATAGGTCATGACAATTGATGTATTTCCAACAGAGAAAGTTTACCAATGCAGTAAATAAAACTGAATAGAAACTTTCAGTTCAGGTATACCCGGGTATAACATTTTTTTGCTGCAAAACAGAAATACATGATGATTTGTTTGTCTAAAGAACGCTTAAAATTTGTGAGTGTGGTGCAAGCCTTTTTCACCCGCGGTATCTTTCTATCGCATATTTAGAATTCTGCTGATTGCTGTTTCGAAATGACAATATGTTTACATTGACGCACGTAGTCAAAGCAATTATTTGGCCGCTTGCCTCTCGTCCCTATCGTGGCGTTGAAATTAATCTATAAGAGAAATGTGATACGATACGATAAATTTTTTTATAGCCTGAATTGGCGGAAATTCCTGGGGCTTTTCATTAAGGTGCCGTTAACCGTTTTATTACTGCATTTATAGTTGTGAACTTACCGAATTGCAACGTAAACCCCGTAAACTCGCGAAAAGATCTGATTTCGAATTCAGCTCAAACAAGAAGAATTCTACCCGTGCTAGCAGAGAAATCTGCTAGCAGGGTAGAAGATATCGAACTTGCCTGAGCTTCATTTTTGAAGTTATCTTGCTTTTGAATCATCTTTTAAGTTCATAGTAAGCTGCATGAGTAAATCTTTGTATTCTCGTTTCATTCTATATGGACTGTAGACGTAGTTACTGTTTAGAAAGAGGCGATTTGATATCGAAGCAGCAGGGCCCGTAATCGTATTTTTAAGTAGCTAGCAGTGCTGAACCAATTAAGAAAAAACATTACAGCCGAATTTAATAAGCAATTTTTTGAATGGTGTCGGTTCTGGGACCGAGACTGTTTTTATAACTGACAGATGTCTTGTCTGGAAAACAAGACTTGCCTGTTGGAAACTATCCTGCGAGCAGAGGCCTTTCATATCCCCACGTGGTTGTTTGAAAGACCTCTGCTCGCAGGGCAGTTAGAAACCACAATAAGCCACTCCGAAGTGAAATCTGTTCTAGTTTCGTGTTGTTGTTTGTTTTGTCTCAATACATATAATGATGTATCCGTGTCGGTCTCCATTGTACAATGCCAGTGGCACACGTCCTAGTTAAGTTTTCAGTGCAGTGAGCCGAGTGATACCAGTAATAAACTTTGAATATCTTGTTGTGTGGATTCGTTCAAAGCTCTTATTATACGCTTTTTAAAACGAAGTATTGAAACAGATTCCACAAGACTACATGTATTGCAAACTGAATTTTAAAGTTAAGGCTCCTCTTTAGGCTGTTACTCGGTTGTTGCTTTGCTACTATATAAGTATATTATAGCGTGGTTTGAAATCTATAAATGGCTTTTGTTGTGTAATAGTCCATTTCACGGTTCCTGAAAGGTAACCAGGCTTAGTTTTGAAGCCGAGGCGAAGGTTGTGCTCGCACAGTCAGAGAAGCGAAAATAATTATCATAAGAAAGAAGCTTATTAGCATGTCTATTATTTCCACCTCTCTAACTGTGCGAGG
>JAOBRG010341381.1:0-14458 GCA_027574985.1 Umimayanthus nakama | reverse complement strand
GCCATAAGACAGGTTGGTAGTACAACATAGCTCAGCGTACAAGTACTGTGTACCGGGGGGGGGGGCAGTGTTCTAGCTAGGCCAAAACAACAGGGCGTAGCGCCCTGTCATTTTTCTTTGCACCCTGTCATTTTCCTCCAGTGCCCTGTCATTTTTTTGTGATCCTGTACATTGTCTTAATGAAGATTTGAGGTAAAAAAACCCAATATTTTGAGGTTTCCACGAGGGCGCCCCACAGTTTTTTAAAGCTGGCTAGAACATTGGAGGGGGGGGGGGGGGGCTCCTACAGTAACAGGCACAAGGATGGTTGTCAAACTTGTAAGGGGTCAAAATCCCACGTTTTGGTACCGCTAAGATTGTTCAAAGCAAAGTACTTACATTTGCATACAACACAGAACCTTTTCAGATCAGTTGAATTGCTTATTATATAAACAAATAGAGCACTCTAATCTTTATATGCTATGAATTCATTGAAACTAATTGTTTGTCTTTATGTTTCAGACTGGTATCTTATAGGGGTAAAATTCTGTTTAAGCCTTACCCAGATTAGTAGTTTTTAAGGCTTAATTTGAAATTTCCCGACAAGCATCCTTGTCCTTTTTATATTGGAACCCCCAGGGCTTCCCCTCAGGCTATATGCAGATGAATCTCCCTACAGAGATAATCATACTTGGTTAATGTGCTGCAATACTGTAATTTCAAGTTACAGTACATGTAATGTAGAGTAAAGTCCATTCGTTTTGGCTTGGTGTTCTGTACTTTGTAACCCATTCGAAAGAAGAATCATTTATTTAGAAGTGCTAATTAAATGAATTCGAGTTTATCGTTGTTTAACATTGCCACAAACACCAACAATTTTCAGAAAAGTTTAAACCATCAAGGAAAATATATATTTTTTTGTATTGTACAATGTGAACTAATGTTTTTACCCAGGAATAATTAAATAGAATTACCATTATCTTCTAGTTCTCACATACTCAACTGAATAGTCTGCAACATTACCTAAAGGTATCTAGCTCGGAACTGAGTTTCAGAGAGTTGTTGTCAAACCGTTTACAGTTTCCCACATGGCAAACTTTTCAAACAGTTTTCAGAATATTAGTTTTGTTTTGTATTGTATAATGTGGACTAATATTTTCCATTGTGTTTAAAAAAAAGTTGTCATATATATATTCCCTTATAATATTATTATGTATTATGGTTTAGTCTCTTTGATGTGCAACAAAAGGTTTGAGGGTAGGACATTGTGTTTATGTTAGAACCCTTCAGTCTGCCACTGTCTTTGATGTTGAAGAAAGGTCTTTTTGATGTATCATCAGTTCTCCTAAAAGACAAGCCATCCCTTGCTTATGTCAAATGTTTCTTTTCTATCATTTACAGCTGTCATCCTTGATTCTGAAACAGTATGTGGAGGCTCACTGGTCTGCACAATCAGAGAAGTTTCACCCTCCAGAGACTTCTGAGGCAGTAAGTTGAAGTAGATTTCAAGTTTATCTGGCAAGGCTGGGTAGAGGGGGGGGGGGGGTGGGCAGGGGTAGGGGTACTGTACATGTGGTAAAATAATTGAGTTAGATTACTGCAGGGGCAGACCCAGAAATATTTTTTTTGAAAGAGGGGGCCCAGTTGGCCAAAAGCTATAAAATTATGGAGAAAAGGGGCCCAAAATCCCTAAAATTGATTTTAAATGCTCATTTCAGTCGTTTTCTTGTAAATCTTTTGCAAATATTCCCCCAAAAGGTCGGGCCCAGCCCCCCCAGGGACTCCCCTAAATCTGCCACTGTGCTGTCATCCTTTTACCTAGAGTATAACCATTTGTAACTGAAAGTTCTGTAATTACAGACTTACCTGAACGTTCATCAAAATATTAAATTTTAGTAATTAGCATCCACATGTAGTAGTGTTTTTCACACATTCTGTCATTGGTTATTTGGACTCTGATATTCTGAACTTGAATGGCTAAACACACAGCACAAAAGGGTTCATGACTGAGTAATGGAAGGTGTTTCCATGTTTCTGGCCATCTACATGTAGAATTTTTAAATTCTTTAATGAGAACTTTGGTCAGTTATTTAAATAAGGTCCAAACCTTGACAAGTGTCAATTGTTTCTAACACCTTTGAATAGTGAATGAACATGGTTTCAGGTTTAGACTTTGCTTTGATAGACAGCCCTTTAAGGTTTAATCATCATTTTAAATTTCTATGTGCTGTTTTGGTGTAGTTTAATCAGTATGCTAATGTACTTGTTCTTCTCAGTTTTGAATGAATAGCAGGTAAATTCAATCTGCTGTGCTCTAGGCTTGGCTAATATCCTGTGTTTTTCACCTCCACTTCAGAAAAGAGTTGGTAATTATACATAATCCATTGTTGTGTTTTAGGCCAAAGCAGAAATCAGAAGGCTTCTCCCAAGTGGTCTGCAAGAATCAATAAGTAAAGTCCGATCAAGTGTGGTGAGTGGAATACTTAAGTCAAGAGAAATCCCAAATAGAATTCGGAAATTAAATACTGCATGTAGTTGGAAACATAATGAACAAAACTCCCTCAAATAAACAGTTTTTCAATAACTCCAACCATTACTATTTAGCTTGATCAAGCAAAGCTGAACCTCAAACTTTTACTGCTTTTTCCGTTGCTTTGTAGTATGGTTTTTAGGGGTATTTTGACTATGGAACTCAAGGATAAAATAATATTTATTTTATTTATGCATGGGAACATACTTCATTTCTAAACATTGTAGGGTATTGCTTGAAATGACTTCAAATGTATTGTGCTTACAGTGTAACTATTGTTTATCAGTATGCAGTGCATAAAGTGCATAAATTTAGAGCAACTCTTGCTGTACACAACTGTTGTGCAAGAGTCTGTGATTTTGTACAGAGCTGTACATAACAATTATGGCGTTATTGTTTAGTTGTGTGGTGGCGTAATGGTCGAGTGGTTAGCGTGTCCAACTCGTAAACCAAAAGGTCGTGAGTTCGAACCCTGGCCGTACCACTGTGTTGTGTCCTTGAGCAAGGCACTTTACTCGACTTGATCCAGTCAACTCAGCTGTATAAATGAGTAGCAGCTTCTTCTGGGGGCTAACCTGCGATGGATTAGTGTCCTGTCCAGGGGAAGTCACAGACTCTCATCCACTTAACACTACGGAAACTGGAGATAAGCACTGGCCTTATGGGCCATTTGGCTCGGGAAAGGGTTTAGCTTTTTTTATAGTTTTGTACCTACTACCTACAACCAATAACCTGGTTTTAGGCTGCTTGTCTTTCTATTTGTGCCTTTACACTATAACTTTTAAATATAGTAAAAATAGAAATAAAACAATAAAAATATCTGTTAGAATAATAGTTTATAAATATCTTATTTGAAAAGATAAAAATAATATACGTAGCAATTAAACAAAATAAATGGTTTGCTTACTGAAACATGTACCAGTACTTACAAAGTTATTTCTACCTTCTACCATGACTATTTATTATTATTATTATTATTATTTCAACTGTATTATTCTCCTCCTTCCCTCTCCTTGCTACAGGCCTACGCCATTTCTGCTATAGCCAACTGGGACTGGCCCGAGGCATGGCCAGACTTGTTCAACCAGCTGATGCATGCACTGACAAGTGGAGACAGCAATCTTGTGCATGGGGCAATGAGGGTTTTAACAGGTCTGTGTTTATGCTTCAGTGCTTGTCTGTCTAGATCTGTTTGTCTGTCAGCCAGTCGATTAGACAACCAGTTACTCTGTAGATATCAGTTTGCTTATCAACTACAACTGCATTATCCTAACTTTAGTTTCTGGCTTTTTACTATTTTCTCACACCAGTGTACATGAGTTAAAGCTGTGGTTTTGTTTATGTTTTTGTTTATGTCATCAAAAGCTGTTTTACGTGAAACTGAACAGCAATTGTTGCACTATTTAGTATTTATGCACTAATTGCATTCAAAGTTGTCTGTTTAATCCCTGTTCTATCCAGAGTTCTGTAGAGAAGTAACAGACGCACAGATGCCACAGGTGGCCCCTGTCATCCTACCAGAGATGTACAGGATATTTGCACAGGCAGAGGTAAGTACACTTGTAAGCTGTTTCAAAAATATGTTTTGGAGCAAGCTCACTTCTGCCACAAATTTCCAATACCAATAAACCAGATCAGATGCCGTAGATCTGCCTAGCTTGTACAGTATCTGTACAAAATTTGGTACTGTAGACTGCAGCAATGGTGATGCATTCTTAGGACCATCCATGTTCAAGTGTTTCCTTGTTCTCAATTTGAACCCATTTTTTGAAAGTGTGTGTTTGCTTGTGTATATGAAGGTCTAGAATTGTATATCAAATACAGTACATGTCCAGAGGTACATGTACAGTTTACCGTAGTTAAAGAAATTACTTGTTAATCATTTTTTTAAAAATAGCTAATCTTAACACCCCTGACTGAGTATAGATTGAAATACATTATTTTTATATGATACAGTAGGCAAAACAATTGTTATAGTCAAGTTTTAGGTGCCTGTAAGTTTTGTCAATGTACACATTTACTTCAAAACACAACAGATGTGATCTAATACTGAACCAAATATGTTAATACTGGTATTTAGTAAGTCTTGAGCTTTTGGTGGTTAAGGGGTACATAGACTTGTGATATCATGAAGTTAAAATGTGTTCTTCTAATCATAGGTCTATAGTGTGAGAACAAGATCACGTGCAGTGGACATCTTTGATGCGTGTGCTGGGATTATACATGCTATGAGAGATGAACACAGGGTTGGTAAACACTATATAGTTGTTGAACGGTGTTCTGTCAGCGTGGAAAGTGAGGGATGTGTAGTAATGTTACCCAAGAGTGAAGGCTGTGAGAAACATTTCTTTCCGAGTTTGTTGTAAGCAACATCAAGTCTTGTTTTCCACTTAACATGAGGAAACAATGATTTTATTATTACAAAATGATTTCAGTCTATTTTTTGAAAACTTTATCCTCATGGTTCTTCAAAACTGGAATGTTTTGAAAATATGCATATTGTGAACTGATTCTATGTTGGAAATGTTGCAGTTAAGGGGAGACAGTCCTGCAGCTCTGAGCAATTCCGCTTCATCACTGCTTTATCAGAATGATGCAATGATTTGCATTTTGCGCTTTTCGTGCAGCACTTGGTTCATTTAAATATGCTTTTCTTTCAAAAGCTTACCAAAACAAGCAACAATTGAGCAAATAATTTTGTAAATTCAATTCTTGGGAAAAACAGTATCCCTTTAGTGGTTTCTCTAAATGCCAACAATAGTTTGTGAAGAAAGTGGAAACTTTCCGTGGTTGAGGAAAGTGTGGGTCAGATGTAGTTATAAGTAGGTACGTGAAATTGATCAATCGCTAAATTGTGTTCATACATGTATATTTTAGCTGCTTCCCACTGTCAGTCCTGCATCAGTTTTGAGGAAAATGTTTATAAAAGTTCATGTGCAACATTTTGTGGTTTTATTGTACATCACCTCAGATGCGCCAAAGAATCTTTTGTGATCAGTCATTTTGTACTCCAGTTTCATTTTGTAAGCATTTTTCTATTTAATGGCAGTGAAGCCCCTTCCCCTCGCTGTCATCCTCCATTACCTATTATCTGGACACTTCTTGAGGGTTTAGGCACAGAGTGCTGTGATTGTACAACTACATTGGGATGCTCAAAAACGGCTTTTGTGATCAGTCAAACTTCAGTGCACTCAAGCGTTTGTTCCTTCCTTGGCAATGAAAACTTCTCGCTGCCATTCGCTTTCCATTCATTTCTGCTCCTCTGATCCCGTCACATTCATAGACAGTGTTGATGGACGTTTTATCAAGCAACCTCCCGTCTCACCTTCTGCAATAGTTTTGATGGACCTATATGACTGTATTTCAATCAGGAGTTGCCCAAGCTGTCTCGGACTGGCTCATGGAAGAATTGTGTTTGTCAATTCAATGACAGTGGAGCCTGTCACATCACTGTCATTCCACCACCATCCTTCTTTTACCTTATAATCACCTTCTGGGATGATCTTGTTGGAACTCGGTAATTGAGTCATTCAGAAGTTGCCAAAACTGTCTCTGTGACTGGTTCATTGAAGAGTTTTATTTATCAGGTCAATGCCATGGGAGCCAGTCATTATATCGCTGTCATTAACCATCACCCGTCTTCCACCTCATCTACTAGAATTATTCTGATCCACCACCACCCGTCCTTTCCCCTCACTTTTGGGATTTTCTTGTTGCTTTTCATTCAGGAAGAAGCCAAACAACTTTATGCATGTTATAACTTGGTTCACTCAATGGAGCACTTGTCCATACCTTGGAATTGAGACTTCCTCACTGACATTATGATCCACCATCACCCTTCCTTTCCCCTCACCTTCGAGATTTCTTGTTGCATTTCATCCGGGAGGAAGCCAAACTGCTTTGTACCAGTTATAACTTGGTTCACTCAAAGGAGCACTTGTCCATACCTTGGAATTGAGACTTCCTCACTGACATTCCGATCCACCACCAACTTTCCTACCCCCTCACCTTCGAGATTTCTTGTTGTATTTCATCCAAGAAGAAGCCAAACAGCTTTGTACATGTTATAAGTTGGTTCACTCACTGGAGCACTTGTCCATATCTTGGAATTGAGACTTCCTCACTGACATTCCGATCCACCACCAACTTTCCTTCCCCCTCACCTTCGAGATTTCTTGTTGTATTTCATCCAAGAAGAAGCCAAACAGCTTTGTACATGTTATAAGTTGGTTCACTCACTGGAGCACTTGTCCATATCTTGGAATTGAGACTTCCTCACTGACATTCTGATCCATCACAACCCGTCCTTTCCCCTCATATTCAGGATTTTCTTGTTCTATTTCATCCAGGAGGTAGCCAGACAGCTTTGTACCAGTTATAACTTAGTTCATTTGGGAAAGCATTGCCCATACCCTGGTGCTGAGACATCACTGACATTCTGATCCACTCTCACCTTCTTTTCCCCTCACCGTTTGGATAATCGTCATTGTATTTTGCTGTTGTGTTTCTATCAGGAGGCACCCAAGCAACTTCTATACCCAGTTATTCCTCAGTTCACTCAAGCCTTTGTCCACTCCCTGTCACTGCCTGATAGTGAGACATCAGACTGCGGACTCAAGATGGAAGTTTTGAAGGTAAGGAAATTTTTATATGTTCAGGGCATTACTCGCTACATGCTACTTTTAGTTACGTGTATATGCACCTTTTCTTACCACATTTATACCACTACGTACATGTACAGTGTAGGCTGATTAAGTTTTTGTTGCGAAGCAGTTTTTGAAATAATATCTCACGATTTAGTGATTTTCATTTCAAGTCGCCCATACAGTATATTACAGAAAACCTATCCCATGTTTTGATGTTTCAGGCGCTAACAACTCTTGTCAAGAACTTCCCCAAGCAGATGGACCCTCATTTGAAGCAGGTTCTCCCGCAAGTGTGGAACATATTAACACAAAGTGCCGAGCGCTATGTCAAGACAGTTGTTAATTACACCGAAGATGCAGATGACCCTGTAGACTCAGATGGTGAGAGAACTTCAGCATTTGATAGCTGGTTGCTGTAACATTGTGAACATTACCCTTATGCATCTCATGTGAAGAAGACTCGAACTGTTTCTTGTTGCTCTTTTTCTATTTGGTTTTGTTCTTTCTTGTTGATTTTTCTTGTTATCATCTTGTAACAACAACAACATAACTC
This sequence comes from Umimayanthus nakama, assembly GCA_027574985.1. Classification (NCBI taxonomy): domain Eukaryota; kingdom Metazoa; phylum Cnidaria; class Anthozoa; order Zoantharia; family Parazoanthidae; genus Umimayanthus; species Umimayanthus nakama. The sequence continues at coordinate 6,750 of JAOBRG010341381.1, read as the reverse complement.
TTTTGGTTAGTTACATCAAAGTATGTCAAGAATCCTACTAATTTTGGGTACCAGCTTCAAAAAATACTAAAGAGCAAATACTTGGAAGCTGGTTACATTTACAAATTTGAAATTTCCTAATTACGTTGGAGGTACATTGGCTGAGAAAAATACTGTGTATGGAATTTTATACTATAAAACAAAAAAATCGAAATAATTAAGTTCAATTACAATAGTCGCAAAGATACTTCAAACATACCTAATGCAAACAAAAAAAACACCAATTACAATTGAAGTACGTATAGAAAGATTATACAAGTGTTCTTGTTCTTCTTGTTGCTATGGTTGTTTGTTGTGCACTGCATTTCCTAATATCAAATTGGCGTTGTGCAAGTAAACCGACTTGATCAGTGATTTCCAGCAAAGATGGTTGTGGAAAGCAGCAATTAGATTCTAAAGGAAGGTTTCCGTTAACGCTCATTATACTATATTGGGTCCTTGATGCATTAAAGCCAGAAAGGCTAAAATAGCTGGTCGCACACTGATTAGAAAAAAAAGTGAGCACAGTTATAGCGGGATCCTCTAAACTGCGAGGGAGAACCTTAACAAACAAAGATTACTAGGGACTCCCTACAGCGTTGCACCAACTAAGTTATTCCATTTTGTTGTACTTCAAATGCATACAACACTTGTGGTGTTGTCATATTTTGAATCTTCTTTACGTTCTGCTATACAAAATACAAACTAAATTTTGATTTTGATTTTTTCTCGCGTGGAAATTTACATTCAAATAATTGTGGGCAAAATTTAACTTCCAGTTTCAAAACGATAGCGATAGAGGAAGAATGGATTTAAAGCTTTGTCTCTTTGGACTGTGACGTTATTTTCAAGAAGCTTTTGTTTGGAACTTGGTTTCTAAACTTTGTGCTGCATTTTTGCAATAGATTTTGGGTCTTACAAGTATGAAATAGTGTAGCCAAGCCTTGCGGACTGGAAACGATTGCCTTCTGTAAATGACGCCACAGCCCAGGATCCATTTCATTTTTTTGCGCGATCATTTTGAAACCGGAAGTCAATTTTCGCCTTTTTGAACTCTGAACGCACCTTGAAGAAAAATCCAGAAGTAAAGTTTTTTTTCGCTTGTAGATCAGAGCGTTATGTATTCTAAACTTGAAAAAACACGTAAGTGATATGTACACTTTCGATCTGTATCAATAGGTGAGGTATTAGGATTTGAAAACCTGGTTTTCAACGTGTTCGAGTTCATTCACGGCCTAATTGAGACGCCCAAGTTCAAGAAAACCATCAAGAGGTTTCTAAACGAGCTGATTTACTTCCTGCTGTTGTATATGCAGATCACTGAAGACCAGGTACCAGGCATTAGAACCTTTGTTTGAGAACTAGAAGATGGGAATGCCACTGGTAACATCTCCCATTTCGGCTTAGGGATCTCGAGTTCTAACGCCATGTGAGAGGTTTTGTTTCGAGGGACAGATCTAGGAGGAATGGTGACCGTTTTCCGAAACAACGAGAAACTGAAACGCTTACATCGGGAGGGGATGACGCCATATCCGGGAACTTTTGAATTTTAATTCCTTAAAGTCCCATTTCAGTGCTCTTTACGTCAGTCACACAGATTTTTCGCCAGTTCCATATTCGTTGGACTATCAAAATATTATCGTGCATCTTTGATGATTCAATCCTCATATGGTTTTGTATTTAGTCAAGAACAAGGGTATACATTGAAAATTGTTTTGAAATACTTTGTTCTAAACTAATAGGACAAGTGTCATAACAGTCGCTAAAATTGATAAAATATAAAGCAAAAGGCTAAAAATTTGATAACAGGTAAAAATTTTTCAAACGTTTTCGACTAAAAATTCATCACCAGGCCAATTGTTACATTGCAAAGCTATTCCCAGCGGGAATAACTTGAGCTGTTATTTAAACACGCTTGCCGCGGACTACGCTCAATAGACCAGTTGCTGCTGATTACAATGAATACAGACTCGTTTTTACAGCACAAGCGTCGACTTGACGTTAAATAATCATAAATTCCAGAGTGGATATAAGCTATTCACAACTCTGTGTAATGTTGGAGATTCAGATCTCGCCGGTATTTGTGAATATTTAACATCAAGACGAGGCTCGTGTTGTAAAAACGAGTCCATAGTCATTGTAATCAGCAGCAACCGGGAATACGAATCTGGTCTATTCCCTGATGATGACTTTTTAGTCGAAAACGTTTGGATTTTTTAGCAATTTAACATTTAATCAAACTTTCAGCCTTTTACTTCATATTTTAATCAGACAAATATACATGTACATGTAGTGTCCGTCACAATTCTTTAGGCACTAAGAACTTTCTTGAGTAGGGGTCTTTAGACAGAACTGGGAGACTTTGGTAGTTTAACTGTTATTTTTGTAATTACCAAGCTATACATTTTTATTTAGAGCTATTAATTACCATTGAAAAACTGCTTCCAGTTGAGAAGTATTCTCTGTTTATATTCAGGTGCAGATATGGAGCACAAACCCGAACCAGTTTGTTGAGGATGAGGACGATGACACGTTCTCGTATTCAGTCAGAATTGCCGCTCAGGATGTGCTGCTTGTAAGTTAATTCTGTGTGTAAAACCAGAGTTTTTAGATTCTTTCTCTGTTGTCTGCTTGTTTGGCTTCGCTAGAAAGCGAAATTCTGCTCTGAAAATTAAAAACACACAGAAAATTTTATGAGTTATCAACCTTTCAATTTACATCGATGTGCATCGAACTTGTTTTTTGAATTGTCGGTAATGCATTTACATAGAAAGATTTGCAAAGATTTATTTTGTAGACAACTACTGTGAGTGTAGGATAAAGTCGGTACAAGGAATGGTGATGCAAGAGAAATAACATTCAAATCGTCCAAGAGTAACGTCAAGCTTTTATATTTAATTTCGATTCTGAAATATTGTTCAAAATAAACATACTTCAAGAAACGTGGACAAAGTTAGAAGTAATGCAGCATTTTTCTGTTTTAAGACAACTTTACGGTAACAAAGATCTAACCAAATTGGAAATAGATTCGTTTAGTCATCAAAACCTGTCTTTTAATAGCTCGAGTAAAAAAATTGGTATGAGTTTACAGTTTTTGTATCCTATATTGTGTTGCAGAATGTTGCTCCTTGTGTTTTCCTCGAGTGTTTTTGTGATTTTCAAAGAATCAGAAAGTGAAAACAGATGTTTGTTTAAACTTTAAAATTCCTTGGTTTACTTTTGCGGATCGTTGAAATTTACATTTCTCCCTTGCTGACTCTTCAACACACATTCCCACCCACCCTACAAAACTTTATCAGGTAGACTGTCGAGGAAGTTTTAACACTAAGACATCTTTTTAAGCACAGTGTTTTGTGATTGCAAAAGCCGAACATACACAACCAGGCGCGGATTTAGGGGAGGGGCCGGACAGGCCGCGGCCAACCCTTTCGGTGGAATATTTGTAAAAGATTTATAAGAAAATGACTGAAAGCGGCACTGAAAAGTCGAATTCCACCACTTCCCCCCTTCTAGAATTTGGTTTCCGGCCCCCCCTTTCTGAAATTTCTGGATCCGCCCCTGACAACTTCTACCATGATTGTTTTGGTCTTCTTTTCTTTCTATCACTGACCAAATTCAGTTCACATCTTTTAGGTTAGAAATTACTTTATTAACCAAGCGAAACGACCAATTATTTATACATGTAGGTGTTTTGGTTTCGTCTCATCACAGGCGGTTTCCTCGGAATTCAAGAATGAAAGTGCGGTAGCACTGACGGGAGCGGTTACCAGACACTTGCAGGAAGCTAACGAGAGGAAAGATAAAGACCCAAACTGGTAAGTGTTCTGTGTTTCCCCTGTCCTCCCCACTGGATCCAAGGGTTGACAAGGGTTTTTTGGGCGGAGGGGGGTGGGGTGGGGAGTTGCCGGGAGGCGCGGCTTCCAGTTCCAGTAGACCTGACCAGGAGTGTACTACAGAAGAGGGGGGAAGCGCGAGATGAAAGATCAGTTATTAGAGTTCCTAGTCTGTTCAGGTTCATTGGTTAAACAACATTTGATCTCTGATGTACTCATCTTAGCTATTAGTGCACTAGGAAAATCTCCTTTTCTATTTTATTGATTTTCTCCAAGCTGTTTTATGAGTAACGGTAAAGAAGTCCCGCTGTTGATCTGCACTATGAAACTGTTCTTTCATTAAACAAGTTACTCGAAAGTCGTTGAATTTCATCTATTTCTAAACAATTTGCAAACGTTGCTGTTAGAGCTTACATTTACGTATGTTGAAATCAGTTATTTTGTTGTTGTTTTTGAAGAATCTGTTTAAACACTTGAATATACCCTGGAAAAATTGTTACGAAGTCATTGAGCTGTCCCTCAGAAAGCTTGTGAGTTTCTGGTTATCTCAGATGTACACTACGTACGACTCAATCAGCAGTCAATCACTCACTCACCCTCTCACTCAATATTTAATTCATTAATTCTTTCAATCTTTCGATCTATTAAACACGGATTACCAGGCTGATGCACGTCAATGGTGAAAAAGCTGCACGTGTGAAAAAAATATCAAAGCAATCTTACAAACTGCTATCTAACATTCTGGCACTCCATTTTATTTAGTCAACTTCAGGTCCGTAAGTAGCCGTACGGACTTCTAGCTCTTGACAACCTATCAAAACGTCAAATGATTTCATTCTTTTTTCGGAATAATCAGTTAAGCCACATACTTAGCTCGGTCCGTACTTCAAGTCAGGGATCCTTAATTTTTACTTCCTGAATGTTTATGGCACCGCACGCTTTGCGCTTAGACCCAAAGAAATCGGAAATAAAAAGTTAGTAGGAAAAAAAATTCGGTCCCTGACTTGCCGTACGGATCTCGTACTCGGCTAATAGTATCTATGAAACTTCTTTTTTGGCAAATAATTGCAACTGCAGTGTCACTTCTTCCTCACAGAAAAAAATCTCCTCGATATTGGTGCCGAGTACTAAAATTTGAGGGCTCAGGAAGCTGTTTTAACAAGTACAAATGTTACAGAAATAAATGAAGTTCATTAGTGTTAACAAGTGAACATTACTTTTCGTTTTTGCCCGCGCTTTTTTTAAACATATTCGGGTGAATTTTTTTTGTTGAAACTGATATTCCCCTCAGTGTCGGTCCTTAGTAAAAGAGTATTCACCTCGCCGCTTGGTGGCTTGGTAGAATCTATTCCACTATCCACCCCCAGTTCGAGATGGATTTGTTAAATAGCCTTCAATTAAATGCAAGTGTGTGATTGGTCGGAAGGTGGAAGATGCACGAATCCTGCATGTTAGCCATGGGGTGCGTCAAGTCGCTTATCATCGACAAGGTGACGGATGGTAATGTGTCCATAGACATGAAGTCGTTCCTCTCCCAGGTGGTGCTAGCCGACCTACAGCATCCAGGTGAGTTGATTTTCAATTCTCCTTACTAGCACAGAGGCCTACAGCACATGCCTGGTTAGGAGAATCTAGTGTTTTTGTTATCACTGATGCAAATCTGGGCTCGTTTTTCCGCAAGTGGGTTAAACGGTTAGCGTTAAGCAGTTATAAATTTTTAACGGGTCCACAATTGGTTCTTCAATCAGTTTTATTTTCTATACCATCAAGGAGATTACTAAATATAGTTCTTAGAAATTTAAAGCTATTATATTAATCGAAAGATAAGTGATGATAGTAGATAAAATAGTAATAATAACAATAATAATATATACTGAGGAATACCAAGCACTGGATGTAAAAATTCTGGTAGTCTGTTTGGTTCTCCACTCACAGTATAAATCCTATATGATAGTCGATTTTTTCCGTAACTTGAGGCGTGCAATTGAACTAATTCACCCACGCGTCTTGGTACAGCGGTCAGTGCAGGTCTGGTGCGGATGCGATACGAAAATAAACTATAAAAAAAACCTGAATCCCCTTAACGAATTCAAGACGAACCCTGGAAACTCGAGACTAACCGCCCTTACCCGTTAACTTGGAAGAGGTCGATGTGATAAGATCGTTAGTTTTGTAGAGTGTTTGATTTTATTACGCGTTACGCTATTCATTAAATACGAATGGCATGACAAGAATGCACTATTATTTCAAGAGGTTTATTTTTCTATAGGAGTACGCTGAGGCGTCCTGCACCCGCGCAAGAATAAAAACAATGTATTTAGTGTATAATACAATTTAAAGTCGGAAACGGTGTAAGAGACATAGTTATCAACCGTGATGTCTTCGAGTTGAATTCCCCTGTAACATACAACCAGTCGCTCTACTGCTTCTGAGGAACAGAAAGAGACTACCCGCAATATATAATTTGTCAGGAGTTGAGATACATGCTAGCATCAATGATTACTTTCACTGCCTGCGTCGTTCAGAGCTGATAGCCGAAAATATTTTGGCCCTATACGTGATTTTGTGTGATCTACTACCCAAAGGCGTCTGTCAATGAGTTACATTCAAGTCTAAACAAAGCGAAGCCATGACAATGCAAATTTGATGTAATGATTAACTCTAAAACTCTTTGAAACGATACCCGAGCTTGGAGCAAGGGTCAAGGTCGTTTTGTGTGACACGGCATGCATTACGCGAGATTAACTCATGGTCACCGCAGCGTCTCCGCAACGAATACTGGTAAAGCCATTGGAATAACTTTTTCTTTATGTCTTTATGTCTAAAATTAAACTTTTAGGGGCCACGTGTCCGGTTTTTAGAAAACTTCTTGTTCTATGAATGATTATTGATAAATACT
>JAOBRG010341370.1:0-14458 GCA_027574985.1 Umimayanthus nakama | reverse complement strand
AATTCGGTACAGAATTTGAGAGTGCAAAGCTGACAGTCCCTTCCTTCCGCCTCTCTCCCCATTTCCTTTTTCCCCTGTCCGCGCGACTTCTTCCTCGCCCCGTTCTCCCCTTTCACGACCGCGCGCCAAAACTCGATCAAAAAAGACGATTTTAGGACTTCTGGCGAAGGAAGGAGCTGTTTTGCAGTCTAGCGGCAACTGGGAATACGAAACTGGTCTATTTGCACCAAAAAGAACCTGTGGCCATGGTTGACCTTTCACAGCTGACGTGAATCAAAAATAAAGTATAATTTTTAAAAGTGTAAAACCCCGTGCAAAGCAAGGTGTAGAACAAATTGAACCCTCTCTGCAAAAAATAAATAAATGAATAAATAAAGAGAAAGTTGCATAAAAAATGAATCTTCTTCTTTTCGCAACTATATCAAATCGGTTGTTGCGTGTAAGAAGTCTACTTAAACTCGCAGTACTCTGCTGTCGGGAGCATTGCATAGCAAGTTGCAAGAAAGTATTCTTTGAGCGCTATAATATCCACAGGACATAAAAGAAACTTCTCGAAAAAAATAGGTTAGTGATCCCTTGTTTTGTGCTGCGGTCAGAGGTCATGTATGGACTGTACAGCCAAAGCCACAGGCGGCAACAGATGTTTTCTGTTCGATCTGGTGACCGCGCTGTTTCTCTACTTCGAAATGGCGACTAACTAAACAGCTTTATTTCACATCACACTTTTTTTATAAGAACCAGCAATGTTCGGCTCTGGCTTAAATTTTCTTTTATTATGTTATTTCAGCTTCAAATTGTACTAAAATTGTTCTTATTTCCTGATATATCCAAGCAGTTGATTAGTTGCCTGTAACAACAAAAAAGCGCTAAGAAGTACTTGTTTGCTATTATTCCAGCAGTATGCAAAAAAACCCTTGAAAAATCGTGCGCAAACGCCACGGGCTAGTTTATTAATCTTCCTGCGCCCGATGACCCAGCTAACTCAAGTCTTCGTACACATGTACATGTCTAACTGTGAACAAGGATTAAATAAATTTCTTAAATTTGTCTGATCGAAGTTTCAGCCTGGTGGTGGTTCTTAGCTTGTTCTTATTTTTGGGCAAATCTCAGCCTGGGTGCTCTTAATTAGTTATTGTTTGTTCTTACTTATATGTATAAAAAAAAACGTGTAAGTACTCGTATGCTTAAGATGGGTTTCAGTTAATGAAGTTCTGCCGACAGCGCCAAACGATAAAAAAGACAAGTTCATACCTTTTTTTCTCTCCGGCCTAACACTTTTTTCGAGAATCATCAGTGCAAAAAGCCTTTTGCCACCTAAACTCCCAAACTTTGTGACTTTCCGAGATAATTTATTGACTTCGAGACCCCAAAGAGTATGTACATTTCTTTATAATTTCATCCCGTTATTACGGCTAGCCGAGTTAAAATTAAAATACCAAGGCACCTGTTACTTTTCAATTTCAATGATCTCAATCACTTACTAATCAAACAGACATTTTTTAATATCTGGTTTCATTGGGAGATTGCGTACCATATCTATGTCGACAATCACGGCATTGCAAGAAGAGTTAACGCACTTTTTACAATTTATCTACTTTTCCAGATGTCTATAAAGGAGAACAATTGTTGAGGAAGAGCTATTGCAATGTGTCAATCTAGATCTAATCCGAAATTCGACCGTACCTTGTTTACTGCCACCCCGTTAATACGGCCAATTTTTTGCGGCCCGTAGGTGTCTTTATTAACAGGTTTCCATTGTAGCTTGGAGTCAAATAAAACCTTTAACTAGTATTAAAAAGTCAAAGATAGCCGCAACAAAGTTCAAAACTGCGGCTTTACGACGTCTTACGTGCACCAAAGATATAATTGGAATTGCTCCGATTGGCAATTCGTACATACCCCCCCCCCAATCAACACCGAAATCTTAGTTTTAATAGTTTCCCAGCAACAGGCCGCCACCATTTTTTACTCGATCTCGTTTATTGCACAGTAAACGCTTATGGACGTTTATAGAGTTTAGAAATGTTGTCTTAGGTTGGGTTTTGCTAAAAGGCGGCCCAGTTTTTTGTTTTGGCGGCTGGTTGGAAATACCAATTTGCGTTTTGCAAAATTAGTTCACGATATCGGGAAATTACTCGGCGCACGACCTTTGTACTGTAGCTTAAATTTACCCCCTTATTACAATTTTAATTTATCTTATGAAATCGGGTAGAGGACCGAGCCAAGCGCCGCCATTTCGCAAAATTCTATTTGGTTACTGTTTACAGCTTACATTATTTTCATGCAGAATATTGCGTTTCTGACAGTAACGACATGGTTAAAGGGGTTTTAAAATGCTAGTTACATAAAAGACTTTTTACTAAAAAGGGAATTCCAATGGTGAGATTATGGTTAGTTTAATAGAATCGCTCTGACTGCTTATTCTAGGTCCAGGGTTCAACCGATCGGCCCAGCCGAGAGTTGAAGTTATTTGGGAACACTCAGGCATTTGAAATGCCGTATGCGGAGAATTTAAAAGAACCGTACACACTTTACAGTTTCTGAAAAGTACAAGATTTGTCTGACACCGAGATTAAGATTTATGTGACAAGGTTAGAGATGTGAATCTGGTTAGTTCTGTAACTACGCTGTTTTGCAGGTAAATACCAACGGTACACTAGTATGGAAACCGTGAAGAGATCTGTTCAGGGACCTGCCAGTTACACCTTGTCCAATGCCCCCCCCGTTCCTCCTGCGGGCTTCACCACAACTGGCTGATCGCGCCGGAGTGCACATGCTCTGCTCTTTACGACGTACTATCATGGCAGCTTAGTTGGGCTGATTGCTACAGACATCGCATGGCTTATTTCAGTTCCTTGATCTTACTGAGAAAAAACCTTTCGACAGTGTTTGCACATCTGTAGTAGTCTGTGTCTGGTGAGTTGTAACTTCTACAATTAGCGAACATTCTCAACATGTCCGCAATGAATAGTTTCTTAGTAGAGAAATAGCCACTCTTTAATCTCTCTGTCATTGTGCGCAAATCTGAAACAAGAAAGGCAAAGGCATTTCTTCTATTTTTAGTCAAAACACATACCTGCTCTGTAATGAGGTGTTCTACCCATCAACTAAGGCTCGCATAGCTGTTAGTAGTTACTTTGAGCTAAAATGTGTTTTGTCAGACTCGCCACAGACAAGCACGTAGTTATAATTAGACAAACAATCAGTGATTTGGGTGCGATAAAGAAAAGAAAATATGGCTGGCGAACCTTTTCTAACCACTTGTTTGCCGAGAGTGAGATCTGTACGGAAAATATCAAACTGAGATCTAGCTGTATTGTCCGAGCGATAGTGAGTAGGTCATAAACACTAGTGCAACGGACATTACGAGAAGAACGCGTGTAGTATATTTGCCATACAAAAAAGATTTGTAGCTAACCCTTCGAGCTTTCAGTTAAAAACAATTTGGAGAAAAAAACTATCAAAAAATATACTAAGTTGTAACAAAAAAATCGTAAATTTTCCAAAAGTTTCCCAAGTTGTTCGAAAATTAACGATTTTTAATAGTCCAAATAGTACTGTATGTGGAACATTATACGAACAATATCTTCTTTTCAATTGTGTTTACACGTACTACTCGAAAACTAAACATTTGTATATTGTCGCTTTACCGTTCTGAAACAACGTTGATATCTTCGCCGTGATACCCGAATATAGAATTATAATGCACTTGTCGCATATCCTCATTAACTTAATTCCAAAGACACATCAAAGTGGAAGTTAGCTTCTAGGATGTCTTTTTTTCCAAAGTTATCAGTTGCTTGCAGTCAGAGCAATATGATCGTCAACATGTTTCTGAACAAAACAGCAATACTGTCCTGACACTGATCTTGTTGATAATGATACCTACCCATGGGGTACTTAATGTGGTCGTAGTAATCTGGTGCTTCGGTGATTTCAACAGGCTTGTGAAAAGGCCAGGAGCTTGCGTGGTTCTAGCAAAACACGGCAAAGTGATAACTGTAAGAATTGTAGAACAGGTCAGCAAACACAACTGATACTAGTAAATAAAAAAAAGAAAATATATTTTCGCTTAACCCGATGAGGGAGCATTCGGCCCTTTATTCTTTAAATTTATTATGATAATAGCTTAAAGTGAACACTGGCAGTCGCATCAATAAGTTTGTTTGACTATGACGTCAAATGACGTCACAAATCAACCATCTTCAACCTATGGCCGCCTGCTTGGATTTTGCTATTACGTCGGAAAACCGAAATTGTTAATTGATATGTAAGGGTCTGTTAACATGGAGGTGGGGGACCCCAGGTAGGTGAGGTAACCCGCCTAGCCGCGGTCAAAATCCAACCCGCCCTTACATGCAATCTTGAAGAACCCGGGTTGACAGGGTTATACCCGCCTCGGTGGGGTACCCCAACTCTTCATGTAAACGTGAAAAAGAGACTTTATATGAGTTGGGTTACCCCACTTCGCCGGGTTACCCCACCTACCTGGGGTCCCACCTCCAACACAGGCCCTAAATTGTTCAAATGCTGGAAATCGTCTAAGGTTAGCTAGATCAATGGTCTCAACTGAAAAACTCCTCAACAACGTTTTTAAGAAAAGATCTTTTTTACACTTCATGACAAAAATGACAACTAGAAATGCAATTGCTATGACAAAGACAACAGCAGCATGTTAATCCAACTGCTATAAAGTTGTCTGTTGGTAAATTTTAAAAGAGTCGGGAAGTTTTATAGCGCCAGCTTAGTTATTATCGCTTAGCACTATTTGATCTGGCGTTGGTCCGATTAGCTCACGCCAGGGGGGGATTGGGGATTAAAGCATCAATACGAATCAAAATAACTTAGCAAAGCAGCACAATATTGTAGAATATATAGTATTAGAAAAACAACAGCTTACAAACCTTGACCTGAGTCAGAATGTTCTTCAGTTGTTGCTGCATTTGATGTGACTCTGGCTCTTTGTCTTCGCTATGGGCATAAAGTAGAGTAGGATAACTAAACATTTGATATAATCACTTCTTCAACTTACAAAACTGTTATGTCTTGAAAGCGTTTGCAGGTACAATCGATTTTTTTTAAACAGAAGTTCTGTCTCGAACACCCCTTCTTACTCCCATAACTCTGTTTGAAATCTCATATACCTCTGTTTTACGGACTGATACCTTAATTTAAAGCAACCAGAAATGATCCTTGAAAAGAAAGTGACATTTTTTTCTTTCTTACAAATTATCTTTAAACATCAATTCCAAATAACTTTTTGCCACTCGTACAAATGCATCACAGCAAAAAAATCTCTTTTAGCCCAGGCAACCAATAATCAACTGAGAAGAACCAAGTAAGGAAGCAAGTATGAAAGCAGATTCTGTCTACAACACTGCAATGGCGTGTCATTATACTTGAGGTAAAAACGGGAACTCAACAAAAAGAAGGCGGCTCTAAGACCTACTTGTGCACTTACTAAACAGTAAGTGGTCAAACTTGCCGGTTGCCAGCTTATTTCAGTAAAGCTCTCCTCTGAGAATGATATATTCCATTGGTCATCAAACAATAAAAGGGTTAAGGTTTGGGTTATTTATACTGTCTTTTTATCCAATGTGATCTTTCGTTCGCAGAGTAGAGGGTGACTCGCTTTTTTGACAACTTTGCAAAATATTTCATACTTTAGTGTCGATGTAATTTTATGCACATGCGAATTCTAACAATGCAAGACATTACGCGTTTAAACGAGTAAAATATACAAATGAATAAATGAATGATAAATGACTGATTAAAGGGCTGTGCAAACGAACGCCACTTTGTTGGTTGTTGGGCCCAACGTGTTGCGTCCGTTTGCATGGAGCCACAACAATGTTGGCACATTTTGTGGATAATTCGAAACCGGCATGAAAACTTTTAGGCCCATGCGAACGGACATAACATTGACGGTTGTATGAGCCTGAATTAATAGCGCATTTCCGAGTTACGCTTCAGTTCCCGCGAATAAAGACCTGAAGACGAGGCTGGGTGCGAGAAAATACAGCAAGTTTATGAAAACTTTGCTCCATGCCTGGACTTCAGATTATTGTTCGCGGGAACCGAAGAGGAACTGGGAAAAGGGCTATTGATTGATTGATTGATTGATTGACTGACATAGTAGATCTGAGCCTCGAGTCACTGGTAAATGTCAATATTTTAATTAAAGAAATGCACGAAATGGTTTCAATACCTTTTTGTGAAGGATGGTTTCCAGCCTGTTTCACCTATGAAACAAAAAAGCAAGTTATATCATATAAAGTAAATAATGGTGAAACATAACAAAAATTGTTATATACAAAAGTCACTAGACAACGGCAACGGAGCTTTCTGATTGGCTCCTGCACAACTAAGATCTGAGCTCGTATCCTATGTGTAGCGAAACTCAAGATGGCAGCGAGGCTTGCCGAGCCGACAAAGGAAGAAATTGTGGCTTTACTCAAAAAGCCACACCAGAAAACACCAAAAAAGCAAACAAAAATGGAGTCAAGATTCTTATCGGTACGTTTATGGAAATGAAGAAATATTTCAAGTAACTATAAATTTGAAACAAACGTTAAAACATTCATACAAAACTCCGGTGTTTGTTTAACGAACTCAAACATGACCACAACTCACAAATAAACTTGCTGGAATAGAGTATCATTCGACGATAAAAAAGAATGTTGATTGATAATTTGTATATAATAAAAAAAATATTCTACTCGCTCTTGTCGTAATGAGTTGATAGCCAACTAGGCGCTCCGCACCTCGTTGGCTATCAGCTCATGTCAGACTTGAACTCGTGGAATAATTGTTAATCATTTAAGATCAAGAAAACAAAGACAAAAATTATAAGTAGTGAAACGTGAAGGCTAATATGATATCAGTGCCGACGAGTAACATTTCCAATGGTGAGCGATGGCTAACAATGGTGAATGATGGCAACAACGCAAGTGAGGTGAGGGTTTATCAGTGTTGTTTATAGTGAATGATACTAATAGTGATGAATGATAACGACTTATGGCGGCAAAAGTGGACGATAATCAGTGATGTTGAATGTCAACATATGATGCTGAGTTACGGCGAACAATAATTTATGAAAGTACATAATAGGGAATGGCTAGGATGATGAGCGATGATGAAAAATGATATAGAATAATATCAAACAATGGTGAATGTTAGTGAATGGTGCTGAATGACATCAAATGCTGATTTAAGGCGAATGATAGTAAACGACAGTACATGACGATGAATGGCTAGGAATGGTGAACACTGGTGGCAAATGATACAGAATATCTAGAAATAGTGAATGACTATTGATAGCGAATGATCATGAACGACAGCAAAATATAGTAAATGAAAGCACATGATAGTGAATGGATAAGAATGATGGCTAATAAAGAGAAATGACAAAAAATGTTGCTGAGCAATGGTGAATGGTGCAGCAAGAAAGCAATAACGGAATGCAAACTTACGTATGCCTGGAATGCTCTCAATGGGGACCTGTCGAACACCTTCCTTGAAACATGTCAGGCCAGGGTAAACCTTGCGAATCTCCTCTCGTTTTCGCTCCATCAGTTTCTTGACAATCTGATGTCAATTGCAAAGCAGGAACAACAATTAGTCCTTTCTTTGTAAAAGCTTGAGAGAGCCACAACGACTGTATAACTCCCTTCCAACTAGTTATGCAAAAACACAATAACCACGACTACTGTACCTGTTTTTGTCTTCTGATGATGTTCGAGAACTCTGTGTACTGGATCTTGGAGTTGATCTGGCACTAAAAAGGAAAGAAGCGCTTGTTGCTGCTCAAACTTTTCAGTTAAAAGTTTCACAATGATTGAGTTTTATTCGTATGTTTTATTATTTTATGGAGGAGGTGATGAAATTGAAATACTTTCCAAGAGTTTTTCAGATTGATGGGATGGACCTACAAAAAACAAGGCACGAGAAAAGGAAGCAAATGGTCCTCAGCAACTGACTGAATCAAAGTCCCCGCCGAGACTTAGGGAAGGTTGTTTATATGATATTAAAATCCCATAACTATTACCCAATATTTGTTCTAATTGTTGGATTGTTTTACAATAATCTACGTATCAGTACTCGCAAAATCAAGAACGTAGAGTCATGTGTCAAAAAAACCGTTGACTTTTTTTCATAAGTAACAGCACTAAATTTGATATAAAGTTTAGTGCAGAAAGAGCCAACCCTTTGACACAAACCGCTGCACTGACGAGACATGCGCAGTATTACCGATAAATGTACAGTCTAAATGCTATAGCTTGGTAAACCAGGTTAAAGGTACGAAAATGAGAGTACAAATAAATTAAACACAATTCTGGCTCTGACCATGAAACTGAGTATAATACGGAGGGCTTCATTTCGAAGACGATCAAAATGGATTATAGTTGTGAGTTCTGAAGCAAACCGAATTTTCTTTTCGTACGCTAAATAAATTATCAGGTGACTGACGTAGAAAAGCCCCCCAAAGCCTTGAACCTTTAACATTTATAGGTCTTAAAAGATTCTTACGTGCATGAGAGTTGCTCCTTCATAGTCCTTGATGTAACCAATGTAGGATGTCTTGGGAATTTTGATAACTTTACTAAAGCCCTAAACCAAAAACACAAAGGTATTCAACACAAAGAAAGCTTTACTTCATAACTTACATTATTGTGAACGCTGTGTTGTACGGACGATAATCATTTGACATACCATAATTCATATCTTCTTCTGAGCAATTTAGCGTGCATTTACCGAGAGCCATGAACACAATGACTTAGTTGTGCAATGTGGTTCTAAACAAGTTCAGGACGAGATCATGACCACAATCTAAGTCAACCAGCAAGCCTGTGGTGTACAGTATCTTCACATGTAAAAGTTGTGACCTTTTGTTTGACTGGCCAAGAAACAAACTCTTCAAGTTCTCGGTAGTAATACACTGAACAAGAAAGAAATTAGTTTCACCTCAAATGTGACAGTTTACATCAACATTTGCCCGTTAAATAGTGGGCAGGTGCTGATTGCCTGGAATAACCACCAGAAGACATCTTTGCTGGAATAAATTGCTTCCAATGTAATTACCAAAACGAACGATCTATTTGATAACCAGACTAAATCAACAATCGATCCACAACCACAAACACTTTCGGACAAAATCTAACCGACCGAAAACAAAGCAACTGAGAGGTAGAAGCCTTTAGCAGCTACATGCCTTTACTGCAACAAATCATCTGATACTTGTTGTTTGCCACTCAACTTTTACACAAGCACCAACTTTATGAAGTCGCAAACCTGTTTCTTGAAGTAGCCAATTGCGTATTCATCAGCGTATGTCAAGAAGTTCAAGACACTGTGTTTCACATGATAATCTTTAAGGTGATTCATAAGATGAGTACCATAACCCTAAGGGAGGAAAACAAAAATCATTACAAAGCTAGTAGAAACACTAGATCAATAATTATACGTCGCTACATCTTAGATGCACATCTAGTGGTGTGAACAATACCGAACAGCTCGTTTAGCCTAACATCTGAGGTCTTATAAAGAGTCAGTTTCAACGTTCTCTGGTAGACGCAAGGTTTAAACTCAAATATCTAAAAACCAACCAAATATTTTTTCTAATTTAGAAACTATTATTATTACTATCACTGTCATCAAGTTTCACCATCTTCATCTTTCTTATTTTAAAAAAAATGTTACAAATGTCTATAAACTTATATAAACTGCTGAAGTTACAGAATACGAGAGAGGTATAAGCGGACCACGAAGCAAAACCATTCCTAATCAAATATCCTAACCAAAAATAATCCAATCTTTCCTAACCTAATAACCTTATCCTTCATAATCATCCTTTTCCGAACTAACAACCAAACCATAGTATAGTGCTTTACCTAATACTCAACCCTTATCTTGCCCAACATCCTAGCGTGAAATACCCTAACCTTCCCTAACCCAACACCCCATTTTTTTTTCTAACAAACTTTTCTTAACCTAATAGCCATAACTATAACTTTAATAAACCTGCCCTAACCTGACCTATTCTGCCCAATAACCTGATCAATACCCAAACCATTCCTGCTGGATATTCCCAGGATGTCACACAGGATATTGTCTTATATTCAGGTTATTGTATCCAAATTACTGTTGTTTATGATACTGACTTTCACTTGCTCGTTCGAGGTCACTGCGCAGAAGACGATCTCCGTGAAGTTCTGCGTAGGAAACATCCGGAAGCAGATGCCCCCAATTGGGCGGTTGTCCTTCACCAAGCAGAGAGTCTTGTGTTTCCTGCACAGTCAGTAACGTGGAAGAGTGAAAGACTTGGCAAGTCATGCACTGTCTACTGTACAAACCATATACACAACAAAAAGGGGCTCGGGAGTAATGTGTACATGTGCCTATGCTAAATATTGCTGTTCATCACTATCATAGTGATGTCAATTCTTCAATTACCATGACTGAATATGGTATCACGACAATAACACTGCAGCACTTCGACACCAGTGTACCTCTATCAATGGCTCAGCCTCATCCTTGGCAGGTTTTGGCAGTGATGCAACGAAGGAAATTCCGTAACTAACAAATATTCTGCATCTGGACTTTTACAAAAACAGTTTAGGAAACTTCTATTACTTAGCAAAATCTTTTCAGTTTTTATGTACAATCAGTATCTTTTGAGTTCTTTGTTTGACACTTCTCATTGTTCGTGATAAGTTATTGCTTGTACACGTGTGTTGAGAAGTTGTTTTATAGTTTATTTAAGTTAACCTTTTGTTATGAGTTTAAATAGTATATATAAACTCCAATGAATGTAATGTCATCCACCCATACCTATGGGGACAGGGCATTCTCGGTCGCCGCGCCGAAACTGTGGAACAATTTACCAACAAGCCTAAGGACAGCGACTTCTATACGCTCATTTAAAACAAGCATAAAGACCTATCTCTTCCAGGACGCCGTTTTTTAACCACAGCTTATCCGAATTATTTTATTTACTTTTAATGATCTGAATAGTTAGCATACATGTGTATTCATAATTTTAATAATTAGGTAATATCATTAATATTTGTATTTTTATTCCAACCAGAAATATTGTAAGCGCATTGAGGCTTTGCGAAATGCGCATCTAAGAACTGTAAATTAAATTTAAATTAAATTAAATTAAGTGAGCACTAGTACAACATTACAAAAATTACAACCACTGCAGTGCAGTTTTGGACTTGTACTTATACTAGAGCACTTTTATAAGAGAAAAGAGAGAAACTTTAGTCACTGGTGTTCCGTGTGGCGCACCAAAACAAATCCGCTTTTCCAAACAGTAAGATACATGTAGCAACCAACATTCCAAACACCATGTGATAGTGATATCTCTCTTTTAGTCTGTCTTGACTGTTGTTCAGTAAGAATGTGTCTGTATGCATCTAGATGCAGTCCACCTCCCAGTCTAAAATTAACATTTTGCTATTCTCTATGCTAGACATTTCGCTCAGTTTCAAAAGGTAAGAACTTAACTTACGGGTCAAAGACAAGTCTCGTAATGTATTCTTTGGGCATCCTCGGCAGCTGGTAGGAAAACACATTCTGGAGCCCCACGAGCCACATAGCAGTCTGTCGTGAAACCGGGCGCTTGAGTGAGTTCCCGACCACATGGAACTCTATCACCCCTCTCCTCTCCTCACAGCGAGCATGCTCGTCACGAGCACTGTGTGCCCCTGGGTACAGGCCCCCCTGACAACAACATGAATCATTATGAGTTCTAATTATTCGGAGGACTTGCATGAACGATCAAAGCATTGTTTCGCTGCTTTGTAGTAAAACTAGACTGTTTTCAAAGAAATTTTGGGTGAAATTTGTTTAAATAGCAGACTGAGGAACCCTTTAACAGCAGCAAGCAAATGAGCAAACTGCATTCTAAAGAACCCGCAAAACAGAACCACTTACAACATTAGATAGACCGTGACTTCTGTTAGTGATGAAGTGCATGTAGAAGTAGTTCTCAACAATATGTAGCTGTTCAAAAACCGGGGCCTGCTCCCTTGTTTACATTGACGTTTTCAAGCATGTACGACTATGACCAGAGTTATAAATCGTAAGCAGAAAAGGACTTATAAGCGGAGAATTAAAAATAGCAAATTATCTTCCGGTACACAACCTACCTCTGGTCCCAACATGGACCTAGGGTCTTCTGTTCTGGCAACTATTTGCTTCAAGACATCTAGGGTCACATCTCCTACAGGTAAAGTAGCGACAGGGATAGGAATAAAGGATCAAAAATGTGATCTATAACTTTTCGCTGTATTGGTATGTGGTTGTTTAAGTCAGTTTGACCTTTGATTACGAATCAAAGCTCACAGATTGCATCCCTGATCTTGCGGAGGTTGAATTGTTTCGGGACCTTCTTTTATTTCACCCTCCATGGACACGAATGTTGGGCCGTTGGTTTACTCTCTAATCTCATGCGACTTAAGAAAACCATACACTTCTCCAAAGAAGGACTGTTCCCAGTGTCAATCAAGGAGCAACACGAGAGAGTATTGTACTCAATTAATAAGGTCTTCACTTTTACTTTACGTTGCGGCTAGTGCATGGCCACTACATGTAGCTTCATTTTTATCGTCAGTACCGCTATTCAATTTTTTTATTGGGCTAGTCTCTCGTCGTGCTACCAGGAGACTAAATTGAACCCACACACTTGTCGATAAGAGGAGGCTACTGCCGGTGTTGTGATCTGTTACCTGAAGTGGGTAGACACCTAGCATGGAATCGAGAGTCCTGTTCGTGTCCAATCGCTTTGGCGCAACACGTCCCGTAAGAAATGAAGCAAGACACAGAAGGCGGCCATTGTCTGAACTCTCTATTGCCAATTTAATATATACTTGAAAAATCTGAGTCCACTCTTAGATCCTTCAACTACACTGTAACACTTACCTACAAGTTTCTGTTTCTTGGCAACTGGCCCTTCATTCTCTCCATCGCGAGTCCTCTTCGAGTCCCCCAACGATTCTTAAACAAGCAAACGATAATGCTTGCAAGCTTTTTCTAGCCTAACACCAGTTCCTCAAATGCAACTGGCTTTTGATTAGCTGAACAACTAATTTATCTAATGTATTAAAATACATGTATGCAACACTTCTACTGCCATCCAGATACTTCGTTTACTTAAAATGTTCGGAAGTGATTAAAAATAGTTTGGAATTTTTTTAAAATTCTCCAACATTGAACACTGTGAATTTCTTTGTAAAGTTCGGAGGTCGTCGAAAAATATCAGAAAATCTTCGGAAAAAAATTCGGAAAAATAATGTTAAAAGGTACAATAGCACGAATTTCTTGGAGAACTCCTACAATTCTTGGAAAATTCCTCGGAAATGGTTGGGAATTTTGAAGGAGTTGATAACTAACGATTCTTGCAACTGGTATTAACGGAAAATGCCGCTTTTAAAAACTACCGAAGAATCAACAGAAAACACCACTTGTATCTATATAAGTAACAAATGCTTTATATGCAGGCTTTGTTATACAAGCAAACAAGCCTGAATGTTAGGTGGAGGTTAGACTGTAAAAATTATATTAATTATACTGTAATGTTTCCCTCGTTTTTCGCCTTATCTCCAGATACTGTACATATATTTTAAAAAAATCCCATTTCAAATTTGTGCTTCAATTCTTGTTCACGAACAACGTGTTTTACTGGAAGTCAAGACTTTTTACGAGAAAATGCTCGAGAAGGTGAAAACTTGGCCTCAACTTCACATTATTGTCCATGGAACCCGAACACATTCTAAATACGCCATTTGAGAACTTGAATGATTTTTCTGTGAAAATTCAAGGAAATGAGACCCAGTTTCCAAACATTTGTCGTCAAAGTTGGGAGACACATGCAGCCGAGTCAAGATACATTGGAACAAAAGAAACTCGCGTGGGCAAACTCCCGCTTATAATGAATGAAAAATGCTTTAGATCTCACAGTCAACAGCTAAGAAGTTGTACTCGTAGTCACATTTAAAGGTCTCAACTGCCTTGCTGTGTAAGCTGAAGTAACACAAATTACACCACATACCATCAAAATTCGGAGAAAGAGGAGAAGGTGTTCCAATGCTCGGAGATGCACTATTGGAAAAAGAACCCAAAAATAAGCACTAAAAGTTAACAAGGCCTAATAAAGAATACAAGTACATGAAATGTAACAAGTGTGCCATCTGTGTTACTTCCTGTACAGTAGTTACAGGCACAAAACTTTGAAGGCCTCAGAGGGTTGACCATCTCGTCATTAGGTACTCTAGTTATAGTTTTTCTGCCACTTGCATATTTTGAACATGATATAGAAATACTGCATTTTTGTTAAAGATGACACCTGAGATGGGGTATATGTTGTGGTTCAAAAATTTTTTTGGTTTAAAGTTTTTAAACCAGTTTATTTTTTTCAAACCAGTTTAAAATTTTTGAACTGGTTTGTTTATCA
>JAOBRG010341358.1:0-29374 GCA_027574985.1 Umimayanthus nakama | reverse complement strand
ATGATAACAGTGGGGCAAGGTCATCTTCTGTAATGTTGAACTGCAACACACTTCTTTTTTCGTTGCGCCATGTAGGGAGTGCTGTTGACCCCAATATCTTGTATCGTTCATTGGTGTAAGTTTTAATGAACTTGTGCGAGCAACGCTTTACTTGTGCCAAATCCACATCACCTGTGGCACGTCGATAATCTTTCATTGAGAGGAGATTGCATTCTGCACCTGTGTCTAGCTGGAATGTCACCTGACTTTGACTGCGTTGCATGCCGACTTCCATGGTAATCAGTGCACTTGATTCATTTCCAACTTTGCTTATGCGAAAGACTTCTTCCACAGCATTTACCTTTGGGTGAGTTGATCGACACCTCGATTGAAAGTGGTTCTTCAGTCCACACTTGTGACACGTTTGCCCTCTGGCTGGGCACTGGCGATTGCCATGCTGATAGCCACAAAATCTGCATTCTGACCGCTGGATGGGCGGATCACGAGGCCTCCGTGTGTTCTGAGGTGGCTCGGTTTTAACTGCACCAACTGACTCCTCTGCTCCGCTTGTAATCAACTTTAATTGCTGACTGGTCTGTTCTGACGCTTTGCAAATGTCCACTGCTTTAGTCAAGGTCAGGTCGTTTACTCGTAAGAGGCGTTCCCGTAATTTCTCATCTCGGACTCCAAGGACCAGGCGGTCGCGTAGAATCTCGTCCGGTGTAATTTCGTTGTGCGCACAGTTTTTCGCAATCACTCGCAGCTCAGTCACGTACGCACTTATGCTTTCGCCTGGCTCCTGTTTACGATTATTAAAGCGATAGCGTTCGTAAATCACTTGAGTGCGAGGCTCACAATATTCATCAAACTTGGCCAAAACGTCCGTAATCTTGTTTTCGTTCTGGCCTTCAACCCAAGCGAACGTATCAAATGCTTTAACAGCCTCCTCGCCGATGACCGACAGTAAGGTTGAAACTCGAACCAGGTCTTCCTGCTTGTAAATTCCAGTTGCAATTTCGTATCTTTGCCATACCTTTTTCCATTGTTTCCAATTACTAGCCAGATTATCATCAACTACGAGCGGTTTTGGAGGCGGCAGGTTCATTGGAGGTAATATCAGCGTTGCAGCGGCTGACGCTTCTTCTGGATCAGACATCTCGCCAAATCCAATATGGCGGCCACGAAGAACAAACTTACTTTCTTGTTCGACTGTTTACTAACCAGTTTGGCAGCATGTACGTATCGTACCGTCCTGTGTAGAGGCTAGAGACTTACTTCCATCCCACTTCTGACACCATGTCGTGTGCTTTAGCTTCAAAGAAGCAACAGAACTTTAATCGTAAATTCACTGTATGATACAAACCGTCTCTCTCTCGCACGGGCCACGCTCGTCACCTGACACGCGATCACTTGATATGATAGCGTGACGCTTGTCACGTCACACATACATGTATGTATCAGGATATACATCAGTTTGCACCAATACGTACAGATAAACATGAAGTACACACAAACAAACAACTGAAACAAGCAGAAACACAGCGTACACTACAGACGTATACGCGCACATATTTCGTTCACATATTTCACCGAGGCTGCTTGTATAATTGTAGCCGGCTGTGTTTTTGGTTGGAGGATCTAAAACATGTCCTCAGACTGAGGAAATGTCCAATTGCTAGATCGAAAGATATGACTTAAATGCTTTGATAAGACAAAACATCCAGGAAATGAAAGTGAAACTGACAAAAATCTGACAACATTTATCATGATACACACGCGAGTTTATCGATTCTTTACCAACTGTCAGCATTTTCCTCTTCACTAAACTACAAAAAAACAACTGACACGGAAAACACAAGGAAAACAGACTGATGTTTAAAATAGAAAGTCTGAACCAATATCATTTTTCCCCCCCAAAAAAGCTTTTGCTGTCGCCTCCTAACGTGCGCGGGAACAGTGCCAAGCTTTTTCCGGCTCAGAAAGACGACCTTCTTTAAGGAGGAGCAACAGGTAAAGTCGAATTTTCAGGCTCAAATACGTCATACAGGCTTGTATCTCCATTCAAATTAGGAAAAGCACAAATTTAAATCATAAGAACACAGTATTATAGTTGATAAAGGCTCACAAATATTTTAAAAGTTTTTGCAGATAATTCGGAAAAGTTAGGGGGGGGGGATTGTTAATTTTAGAAAAGTTTAATATTAGTTTTTGGAGTTAATATTTAATGGACGAACGCTTGCTCGTATGCTATCCGAGGAGTGGCATTTGCTCGCTTAGGGGAAGTGCTTGTTGCGTTCTTTTAACTTTTTCCCCCTTTTAAATATCCTCTCCAACTCCCCTAATAACCACCAAAACCTACCCTGTTGCGCCCCCTTGATACTCTCTTAACATCCAGTTATGCTTTATTGCTTCCCGTCGCTGAAGCTTGGTTTTCACGCTGAGCAAGCTGAAGGACGGAGCACAGTCCTTGTTTGAACCTGCAATCCCCGTGAAAATAGAACAAAACAAAAGAACGAGACCAGGCGAAAGTCAAGGTGAAAAGTGCTGTTGTTCTTCCGTTCCATCGCCCGTCCAAACGAAGCTATTTGTTGTTTAACTTTGAAACTGCTTTAATAAAAAGAGGTTGGCCTACTGAAGCGCAAGATAAACGCAAATCTTTATTCGTAATGCCTGGCGTTAAATAGCAACGATAGTGAAACTAAAACTAAGATTTTCACGGCATCATAACGCGTTTGACACAAACATAACACAGCCACAACATATTTAACATCCACACTCAGTTGTTCCTCGCTAAACCCCAGCTGGGGCTAATCACCTTTAGCTTTTTCATCATATTCTTAGACTCCTCCCCTTCTACAAAACATACAAACTTAGCCTAGGTTATGAAAAATGATGGTTTCGCTGCTGGATTGCAGGTGTTTTTAAAATGTGTTTGCAAAGTGGGCGCAAATCGCTACCTCATCTGGGGCTACTGCACAGCTGTTACCGGGATAAAGTAGCAATGATGCTTCAAAACTTTTACAGGATTTTGTTCTACCCTATCTTCGCCAGATGGTGCGGATTAGAGAGACGATGCAATGAATGTTGAACTAATGTCAACTGAGCCCTCGAGCTGTTTTTATAACGATGTCATGATCAACTAGGTGACGACTGACATACTGTCATCACTTTAACGCACAATCGAAAGGTCACTCAAATTATGTGTTTGTAATTTGGATAGTTCTCACGGCAAACAAAAACCATAGAAAAGATCAACAACAAAACCATGCTTAGAACCTTGCTCTTAGTTAAAGTGCCTGGTGTGTAAAACTGTTTGATTTTTAGAAACAGATAGTAATTTCCGTTCTTTTATTGTACACGTTTTAGGACGGCAGGACAACTTCCGGTTTTGTCTCAGAATCGGATTCAGTAAAAACAAAAACTAATGGCACTTTTGATTTTGAATCAGTTCCGATCGGTCGTTGATATAAATAGCCATGATGACTTCTTTATAATCTCCCATGGTTGACAATTTAGAATAAAGATCGCATCTCGATGTAATCGTCTTGGTCACTTATTCACTTACACTGATAGCCTCAAGCGTGTTTTGAATAACGTTAAAGAAAATGAAATAATGAAAATTTACTTTTGGCGCGCGGTCGTGAAATGGGAGAACGGGGCGAGTTTTCAATCCGTGGTACATTGCGGCCATTCCACTTTTCGGTTTTATCTGCTAATTAGAAACTGAAATATAAGGTATTTTTCTGTTTTCGCAACATTAGTTACTACTATAAAGTTGAAAACAAAATGTTATTTTCTATTTCCACCGTATTCCACGATCAATAATAAAATACCAGTAAATTTTTTTACTTCGTTCTTAAAAAATATATATTCAAATATAACGAAAACCCCTCTAAGAGAGAAATAGTAAATTGAAACTTACATTTTTAGTTTCCTATTTTCCAATATGTGCTTTCAGTTAGTGGTACATTGCGGCCATTCCACTTTTCGTTTATGTGCGAATTAGAAACTGAAATGTAGGGTATTTTTCCAATTTTCGCAACACCAAATTACAACATTAAAACTAAAAACAGAAGGTTAATTTCAATTTTCATCGTATAAAACAATCAATTACAAATTATCTATAAAGTTTTTACTTGGTTGCGAAAAATAGAAAACAAAACACACTGGAAACATTTTTCCGGTTAGAAATAGTAAATAGAGTTTAAGTATTTTCCATTTTCTATTACTGTAACCTAATTTCTATTTTCCTTTTTCTATCTAGTCATTTAAATTTTGCCATTACCATTTTCTAATTATGCTATTTACTACTTCAAGTTTATAATTATTATTGGATATTTACTGGCCGGAAGTGAATGGAAGACAATGGGCTACATAAAAATTTAAGCGTCGTTTTATCCCTGATATAATTCAGTGAAAGTAAAGACGAACTGCGTTGCTTCTTTAACGAAAATCAACCTTACGAAGTTAAAGTTTACGGCAAAATTGCACGGTGTAGGAACTAAGAAACCACTTGATGGCCGTATTGGAGGGGAGGGGGTGGTGGGGTTTGTTATAGAAGTCTGTACAGTTTCAATATGCGGCCAACGGTGCAGTATTCCCAGAAATTTTACGGTTACAAATAAACAGGTAAAATGTCTGGGAATACTGTAGCTATACCGTTCACCGTTCGCCACTTCGTTAAAGAAGCAACGTACCCTTACAATTTTTTTGTATTTTAGAACGATCCCGTTAAATGGGACCCTAAACTAGACCAATTTTCTATGATTACTATACTAGACCCTGTCCTAGAGTAATGGTAAAAGTACCTTTTCCAGCGGCGCATACTTGTATAACCAGTGTAAGGGTGTACCCCCCCCCCCCCCCCCGTGAAGGAGGGGCTGTATTCTGTAACAAAGAAAGGAAGTTGGAAGACAGATGAAACTCTATACTTTAGCGTGATTTGGAGATTCTTTTCCCGTTAATTCTTGAAGTACTTTAATGACACGCGGTTTCGGTCTAGATTAAGCACCACATAATTAAGCGAGCTTCTCTTTGAAATGTCCGTTGCCTAAATTGTCGAAAATGCTGCGGATATTCAAACAGTTACCGCTCGCAGTAACCTTTTGGAAAATCCAACCAGACATATTTTAACTGGGACTGTAGATGGTTCGTTCACTTTCTGTCTTTGTCCTCTTTGTACAGATGCGATTGGCAAGCATGCATGACGTTCATCATCTCATGAAATCAGTTGTTAAATTACACGCTTTTTTTATAAGAACCAGTAAATACGTGTTTCAAACTGTCAATACAGCGTTCGCGAACGTGACGAGCTTCCATCGCCGGATGACCAAACTATAAAATTCTGACAAGCTTTGTTTTCAGCCTTTTTAAGTATATCTCAATCTGTGTACAAGTTTGAATATAAGTTTCTCAAATTTTTCTGATCCAAATTTCAGCCTGGTGATTGTTCTTAGCTTGTTCTTAATTTTTGGGCAAATCTCAGCCTCGGTGTTCTTATAAAGTTTGTTCTTATAAAAAAAAGCGAGTACATGCTTTTACACAAGATTTAATTTCACAGGTCTTGTCATTTTAAAGTCATGAAAGTACGAACTTGCCACTCATTCACCGTATATGTTCTTTGGTCGGTTTGCAATTATAGTCTTTCCAATATCCTAGTTAGTTTTAGTTGCCAGTAATCAGCGGAGTTTATTTTGTTTGTTAGCTAGTCAGCACATCGGCTGTGTTGTTTTGTTTGTCAGCGCATCGGCTCGGTTCATTTTGTTTGTCAGCACAAACGGCTGTTCGCGCCTGCCAAGCCCCTGAGAAATTCTGTGGAGAGGGCAAATGGAAGTCAGAAACCAAAAACTAGAAAAAAGAATCCCGACTTAAGCTTCAAAAATTTGCTACAGGTACCCTAGTCAAGATTAGTATACGTTCTCGCTTCGCTCAAACACAATAACTTATGTCTTCAATGTTTAAGAAGCGTAAATAATCTACGGCATGTGAAACCAAACACCAAACCCAGTCGCAAATAGACGCCTCTTATCTAATACATGCCCCCCCCCCCCTTAAGTACGAGAATTTCTCATATTTACGATATTCAAAAATACAGTAGAAGTTTTTTTTAAAAAAAAGAAATACAAGTCACACGGTTTTTCAATACAACATACCGTCACATCAACACGCTGATGAAAAGTTTTAGTCAGTCGTAAATTTTTAAGCTGGCTATAGTTGATGATTAGTGTCTATATGTCCTATATATATTTACCAACTGAACTGCTGTTTTACAACCTTAGAAAACTGTTCATTAAAAGGCTTGTAATAATTCCTCAACAACTGAACAAGTTCTCTGTCAACACGCACATGCTTTCGTCCCTTGTCATCTGGAAGGCAAAATTTTCCTTTTAGTGGCCAAGAAATAAAACAAGGAAACCCTTTGGCTTTGTTAAAATAGAAATTTTTTTCACTAAAATAGTTTTTCAACCCAAGGAACTTCTCAACCTTAACAACTTCTTCTGTTGGCTTCAAGGCAAGTTCTTCACCTTTTACAAAATGGAATTGATGCAGTGAGAAATATTTTAGCCATGTCATCAAATGATTTATGTATAATCCTCGCTGAATAAAAACAGAGTCTTGTTGCACTACCCTGGTCCCATTGTTGTGTCTGTATGTTAAAGCTTCCCGAATGGATGTGAGATTACTATTCAAACTGTGAGAAACCAGCTGAGCTTGAGAGTAATCTGATATTGCTCTCAATACAGGATCACGAACAACTATAAGGAACTTCAGTTTAGGATTGAACTTAAAGATTCGCAAGACAACTTCTTGTCCATCTGTAAAGTAGGTTGGCGTTTTTTCAAGTGTTACTTGACCGGGTAGTGATTCCGGCATCACTTGTCTATACCACATGAGTCCCTTGTGATAGTATATATTGAAGAAATGGATTTCTTGCGGAGGAGCAGCAACTTTGGGGTGTAGAGACAGTATCTGTAGAAGGGCAGTCGTTCCCGCTTTCTTCACTCCAGTGATGAGAACTTTTGGCAAACGCTGTTTCCTTCGGCTGGGCTTTGTGGGCCTTGCAATATCTTGAAAAATATTATACAATGTAACTTTTATACTGACAACATTGATGGCAAGAGATTATATTAATATAACAGTATTTAAGAATTCAGTCATCTCAACTTCTCTGGACCAATGACTGTGTTTATCATTTAAGTATGATATTGTTCTATTTTGTTTGTTATTCACGACTGTTCCAGGTTACACTATAAATCATTAATGTAAATGCATTGTTATTTAAATAAATGAAACATAATTGTTTACTAACTGCAAATGAATATCACTATTGTAGTTGTATTTTTCTTATATTTCACAACAATTTCTTTTAAAAAAAGTCTGAGAAGGCAAGTCAAAGTGATAAGCGGGTTATTTTAAATATTTACCCGAATTTTGTACACGACTATGGTTCCGCGTTTCCAGCCATCTTGTTCTTGTCACGGCCAATGGCGAATCGTTCTCCTTAAGTTCGGTAACCGGAGCGATCCTCATTTTGATCGATTTCGCATCATAAAAGTTACTATCTTGTATAGCCTTTTGTTTGACTTTCTTGTACTTTTTAAATACAGGGGGAAAATGGTGAGAATACAGAGAATCGCAACCGAGGATCAAGTGCACCAGCGATGAAACAACTAGACTTGCAGTTGCAGACAACAGCAGAATCGTGGCGATGAATGCCTGCCACTTTCGACGACTAAATTTCGCTTTTCGCTCTTCCATTCTTGAGATTATTTAAACGATAAGCTCGTGCATACGTGACAAAGCTGTGTTTTTCTACTCATGAATTACATAAACATGCTTAAATTGTACCATCATACTCACTCAGGATATCCAGTGATGGGACCCCCAAAGCAACATGCCACTAATGCGAACTCGTCACCCAACAAGATGGCGGCCAAAATTTCAGTCCCAGTCCCCTGATCAGAAGTCATCAAGCTCGAGTGCGTTTCCCAATCTCGGAGATTGTCAACCACCGGTCATCCAATAGGCCTTTTCACGGTTCTTGCCTCTATGGCAAGTAGCCCGAGGTAAACAGGCTGAAAAAAAGGGACTTTGTATGGAAATTTTCACGACGTGTTATTTAACAAGTTTCAAACTTTGCTTCTTTAAAATCCACTGATTCGCGCCAGTTTAATTTTCCTGAGTTTTGGCCCTCGCTTTCGTTCCTTCATCTTTCATACTTAAAGAGCAAAAAGGTAGCTATACTTAATTCAAGAAATAGTTATCATAAATCTAGTTCGTGATAAAAATATCTATTAAAACTTGAAATTTTGGGGTTTTGGCGGTCGAACGCGAACTACTCGTGACCCCTTTCAGAGGCGGATGTCCGAGAGAGTGGGTTGTTCTACATATCAGCCAATAGCATCGGTGTATTTTCGATCCGTTGCAGTTGCATGCTTTTTGTTTGTTCCATTTTATTTTATTTCATTTTCTTAAACCAAAACTTTACGACCAGTCAGTTCAAAACTCATTCAGGTTTGCATTTAGAATAAACTACTGATCGGTGTACAGTACTTGTAGTCACGCAAAAAAGCCCTAATTTTTTTTGTTTTTTAGCGTACTATGCGAGCACAGACCTCTTATCAGTTACAGTATGTCCCCGCGACAATATTTTTTCGTGGGAACATAAAAGATTTCCGCTCGGAGGGTAGACGGGAATTTTAGACTTCAGGTTTTCAAAAGCCCTCTCAGCCCAGACAACATATCATTCTCAAGTCAGACTTTAAGTTAAGTGTCGTTCAACACTGTTTAGAATCAGCTTTCCCAGCTTTAAAAATCCATAAGCCCCTTCCATTCCCCCTCTCCCCAAAAAATATCATGGCACATGCTATTTTTTAAAAGGACCTGAAACTTTATAAGAACACCGGCCAGGCTGAAATTGGCCCAAAAATGAAGAACAAGCTAAGAACAATCACCAGGCTGAAATTTTGATCAGCAAAAATTAAAAAATCTAATGGATCCTTAAACACAGATTGAGATGTATATGAAAACAAACAAACTTAAGCAAAGCTCGTCACGTTCGCGGACGTTGTGTTGACAGTTTCAAGTTTTTTCGCTGAGTGAAACAATAGCAAACATATTCATTTCTTAGTGCCATCTTTAAATACATCACTAGGAATAAATATATTGTTCCAGGCAACTAATTCACTGTTTAAAAATATCAGGAATAAGAACAATTTAAGAACAACTCGAGGCTGAAATCGCCAAAAAATTAAGGACAGCCCAGGCTGAGCCGAACGTTACTGGTTCTTATAAAAAGCGTGTAGTTATAGTTGTCAGGACTGTCAGAAAAAGAGAACAGGTTTTTTACGGTTTTTGCAGCATACGAAAGCGTCTGGTCACAATTTACTATTAATTTGAATTTTTCCATACATTTTTCTGCAGTTAGTTGTTTTTCACCGGCGCAACGAAAATAAAAACAAATGTGCGACTACACAACTAAAATTTTGGCATTCAGTTCTTCTCTCGTAATACTAAGGATTTTCAGTTTAAAAAGAAGTTAAAGTGTTATTAAGGATATTTGACATGGAATTTCCGTACAAACTCTCTTATTTTTCAGCCACTTTACCTACTTGCCGTAGAGGCGAAAACCGTGAAAAGGCCTATTGGATCGATATTGGATGACCGGTGGACATGGATGCGAGCTTGATGACTTCCGATCAGGGGACTGGGACTGAAATTTTGGCCGCCATCTTGTTGGGTGACGAGTTCGCATTAGTGGCATGTCCCAAAGCAACGATATTTTGCCAGTATAGTGGCCACTACTTCGTGTAAGATCACGCGAAACATCCAGTTGGGAGGGGTGAGGGACAGGTCGTAATTTTTAAGAAAACTTGGTGACCCCCTCACCCCTCCACCACATTTGAAACAAAAATCGGCATGTCCCCTTCTCATAAGGTTTTCAACCCCATGTCAATTATGCATGGACGCGTTTTGAATACACGTTGAACACGTATCTTCATAGACTTTTTAAAATTTTGGTTCTTTAGCCGTTCTCTCGTACCCCCATCCCTCTCTATTGATATGTCTTTCATTACCAAACCGCAGTGTATTACTAATTTCAAACTAAAATATTCACTTAGGTGTCAAGCGCTTAGAGCATGTTTTTACTTTTGATTTTCAAAAAATATATAAAGTTTGTAACTCTAGCTGGTCTCCCTGGTTGGCTTACATGCGTTTTGTGTCGAGCGGTAGTATATTTTTATAATAGAATAAAGCCTGGTAATAAATATACCTATATCAAGGATAAGTTTAAGATTGCGGTGTTACAACATATTGTATTTTTTATAATAGCCAAAGCTTTATGTACAACGAAGATTAATTGTACAATGGTTGTATCGTGTTTGTGTATAGTAGGTTCTACCGATAACCTGCGTACGTTACGACCAAAAGGAAGCACACACCGGACATTCTGACGAATTAGAGCATGAATTCCCCATGGCTTAAACCTGCATCGAAATGAACTTTTGTCATCCTTATAATATCAAGAAAAACGTCGAGGAATATGGGGCGGGGGGGGGGGGAGGGCTTCGAAATCCCTGTGACACCGGTTAGAAGCATTGAGCCCTCTCAACTAAGTAATGCACAATTATCTCAATCCCAGAACGTTCTCGCTTCGGTATTGTGAAACAGGTGGAAGTATCAACAGCACAAAGCGGCAAAACTGATCAGGGTAAGTAACTAGGCAGGCATTGCCACGTTTTGTCGGGGTTTTAAAAGAACCCCCACACTTCTCGAAAAAAAGTCAGAAGAGGCGTCTTGGCCAGACACTCACTACCTTATTACAGGAAATAAATGTTTCACGAAATAAACGCGAAATCCAAAAGCTCGAGTTTGTTTTTAATCAGTGAAATCATCACAGAAAATATAACCGCGTATAAGAACCTAAATTTTTCAAGTTAGACTTATCAGATTCTTATACAAATTGTACTTAACTGTAAAGTTGTGCTACTCAGGTTCTTATAAAGGTTCTTATTTTCAAAAAAATATTGCATTGGGTGCGACCAATTTCTAGGCCTCTTGTTAGTAATGTACCACAACATTAATGTAAAACTCCCATTAATCCATTTTTATCCAAGCATATACAAACCATTTTTGCCCTTTATATAAAGCTATGGAACATAAACATAGCAAGTAAAGTATTTTTTTAAATTATGTTTTATACTTTTGTATGAATTTCTGAAAATAAGAACCTGTTGCAAACTTTAGGCTCAGACAGATTCTTATATAAAGGGGATATTATTTGGCAATCTTAGCCTAACAGGTTTTTAAAACGTAGGTTCTTATACGCGGGTTTTTACTGGATTGCGTTCGTTTGTATTTGCCTAAAACGAAAAACACAGTTTATGACAATTCTAAATACCTTGTTAAGACTTAGTTTTCAAATTTCCCTACAATATTTCAAGTGCAATAGGTCATATAAGAAAAAGAACTCCAATGTCAGTGAAATTACGAACTACTTTTGAACTGAAAATGTATATATATATAGATGTACTCGGCGCTATATCAAGTACACTGTAAGCTCAAACAATCAAGGACTTGTAATATCAACAAATTAGAGATGTGAATGAAAAGTCGTTATGATAACACTTCGTACATTTATTATGATTTGATAAGCAACCTTGCTTGGTGTCTCTTGGGATAAATAACAACCAGAGTATTTTCTAGTCTCAGTACGGAAACTACGTACCACAAGTTTCATTTCCGAAATTACGTATGTCCTTTGTTTTGTAAGAGCCGTCAAATACCGGGGATGGATTGTACTGATCTATCATTTGGTTTGATCACTGATCATATTTTAAACTTTCAGTTTCCTATTCCAGCGACAGTGTGCAAAAGCACCAAAAACAATGACCAGCTACTAGAGCGAGACGCTTTTGTCTTTTTCATTTGAAGCGATAAATTTTCGGATTAACAACCAGTGATTATATATGGATATTTGCCCTTGATTTGTGCAGCTGACATTGAAAATGTTTAGCTTTTATTAGCATTAGAATACATTTACTTAAGTGTCAAACAATGAACGGGTTTTCGATTTCTTCACAATGCTGTGACAACTATGCGCCCTTTATATGAATATTTATGTTATCAGGAGTTTGGATAATTGGTTGACATTGTTTTGTTGCATCAACTATTTGAAAGCAGTGCTTGCCATAACATTAGCACACAGCGTTTTGGTACAAATACATTCCAGGGAATCACTTTTTGAAGCTGATAAATGCATGGTTAGGGGTCAACTTTGCGGAAGTTTTCTACAACTTTTAATTTCGATGGCGCCGTTGTGGAAGTGTCTCCACAATCTTATTCTTCCCGTACTCATTTAAACGGTCGGGTTCTCTCAACAGTGTGTTCACAGCGACCTACTTCAATCCGATGGGCCACAAAAGTTGTTTGGAAAATGTTTGTTAAAGTTATGGAATGTTAGTGCTGACAAATGCTGCGACGAAAGATGAAGACGTTTGCACGAGTTGTGGGATTTGTAGTTTTATTTATTTTCTTCGTCATAACAACACAACTTGCGACTCACTCGTACAACTTAGTCCTAACTATCCATAATGCTGCTGGAGATAGCGTGCGTTTGAACATTGATCGATCACTGCTTCTGCTTGACGCTCACACACAACATCATCTGCTTAACATGTCCATCAATAGACTAAGGCCAGCAAGTGCGAAAAACACAACAATCACGATGGAGCGAAGAAACTACAATGCAAAACCAATGAACGGTAAGTCATGTCCGCACTCGACCATTTCAGCCCAAAAGTCCATGATCGAACCAGTCTCGTGCACCATACCGTGCAACAAAGTAATATTTTCAGTTAATACTTGAACGAGCGGCGGCTGTATAACATCGGCAGCAATGTTTTTCAATCCTGATTTTGTTTATTTTACAATGTCGTAACAAAAACCTCAGATATTGTTATTACGGTGTATACACTTCAGTTATAGGACTAAGAGTTCAGTTATAGGCATTTTGCACGTCATCAATATCGTTAACATACTCTCACTCTCTCTCTCTCTCTCTCTCTGTCTCTCTGTCTCTGTCTCTGTCTCTCTCTCTGTCTCTCTGTCTCTGTCTCTGTCTGTCTCTCTCTCTCTCTGTCTCTGTCTCTCTCTCTCTCAATTGTTTCGAAATTGTTTTAAAAGCATATTTATTCTACCAGAGTAAACGTTCTGATATATTTAGCTCAAGATTTCCTAAATTCATTTAAGTGGCCTATGTCGTATTCATATATTATTTTTTGAAACTCGGCAATAGCATCCTAAAACGCTAATTCATTTTAAACTTCCGATTCTTTCATAACCGATTTTAGTATGGCTCTTTTATTAAAGGAATGCAAAATCTTGATAATTTACCAGTTTACTTTTTTAATAATCCTTGTACAAACAATAGAGTAGATGAAGTAAACACGAATAACTTTGCAATCTCAGAAACCATTTTTGCATATTTCGTTATTTTCCTATTAGCAAGTGAGCCACAAAAGGCAATGTGGTGATGTAGTGTACTTTCTGCTTAGTGTTGCAGCTGACAAGATAGTCGTTTTCAGTTACTAGTTCTTTTTATCTTTTCCCAGGAAGCTTAAAATCAAATCTTTTTCAAGTTCAGTGTTACACCATTGTGAGCTGAGGGCGCCATTACTCGAAAAACCGAAAAAAAAGTGTTTCAGGTTTATTTGGTAAACGCCATTACAAATGCTGTTGATTGATAGTTAATACCGCACCGAGCTCTAAAACATATGAATTATAGACGAGTCAGTGCTAGTGAAAAAACTGCAAATTATTTTGACGCAGAAGAAAAAAAAACTCAGAGAAGGTTTTAATATATTATTATTAGACAGAAGGAAACAAAAAACACCCAGAAAGTTTACGCGAAACTTTGACGTGTTTTGATGCATTTATATCCGCATGCCTCAATATTGCTGAAAGTTGTACTATACTCTATTCTTTTCTCATGAGAACCTTTTTAAAAGTACATTGAAGCTTTAAAAAGTACAGCATTTAGAAAATGTTTTTAGAGGATACACCTCAAGACTGAGACTAAACAAGAGATATCCGTACCCTACCCCCAGCGTTACGCTTTTGTCATCTTGTCCACAATAAATAGCCAGATAGTTATGTTACAGGCGTTTCATTTTGAAGTGATTTTGCTGAACATGAAAGTTCACTTTTTGAAAAGGAAACAGAGAGCATGACTAGATATCGTGCCGAAAAAGAAGTGTAATTTCACATTCTGTTTTAGCAAACAGGAAATATCAGTTGCCAAATATCAGAACACTATTGAGACAAAATGAGGCCGATAAATAGCGTTTTGCTTATATCTAGAAACAGATACCGCTTTTTGTAAACTGAAAAGAGCGCTTGTAATCAAACACATTTAGAGCGTATTTATAAACCGAAGATTTAAGGGTAGAATTGATTGGCGCTCTTGCTTCATTATCAAGAATCATGAGTTTGAATTCGACTGCATTTATTCATTCTTCGAAATCAATTTGTTCTTAAAATGTTTTACCGATTCAACAGTTTAAACCGGGAATATCTTGTAAGCGTAAGCTGCTGGTTTCATAAAATGCAACGAACTCTTGAACTCGTATCATTATTTAAGTTTTCCTTAATTAGCAAAGGGGCCAAGATGTCGCCGAAACGTCACTTTTATCTTTAGTTTTTGCCAGTAAATGTTTATCTAAACCACTGTTGATTAATATTGTTTGTAACCGTTAAAAGCCCTTAAAAGTTTTACTGAGATATTTTTTGTATCAAAGTCACCCAGTTTGATTTTTTACTACTTGAACTTCCGTTCTTGAAACACTCAACTTTTTCCGAAACATTTTCAAAAGTTGCAACTTTACTACCAGCCTCTTTATATAGTTATTTAGAAACCAATGTAGTTGAAACATTGTTCATCTTTTACCATAATACAAGTTTAGCAACACTTCTCTGATTTGACTTTTAAAATAGTTTTTAACTTCCTAAACACTTTTTTTCACTCTCTTGACCACAGCTGTTTTTGTTTTTCTTCTCTAGAAACTTACAGCTCTGAAAAAGTCGGAGAGAAAAAGCAACGTCATCCAGCCGTTATCATACTTGGTGTGAAGAAAGCTGGCACTAGGGCCCTTTTGGATATACTACGTATGCACCCCAAGGTTGTGGGAGCCATTGAAGAGATATACTTCTTTAACGGCCACTATCACAAGGGTCTCGAATGGTACCGAGAACAGATGCCCCTCTCGCTACCAGATCAAATTACAATTGAGAAAAGTCCTACATATTTTAGTAGCACTGAAAAGGTGGCGACCGTTGAGAGGGTATACAGGTTTTCAAAAGTTCTCTCTGGAGAACTAAAACTTTTAGCTGTCGTTCGAGATCCCACACAAAGAGCGATTTCAGATTATACCGACATAAAAGTTCGCCTAAAACGCCTTGAAGAGGTAGATATTGATTCAATTGAAACTTACGTTCTTGATAAAGAACGAGACGCAATCGATAATTCTTCAGACATTGTTAAACTTGGAATTTACTCGCGCTACCTGGAGAAGTGGGCTGAATACTTTACGAAGGAGCAGCTTCATTTCGTGAGTGGCGAAGCTCTGGCTGAAAATCCGTTTGAGGAAATTGTTGCTGTGGAAAAGTTTTTAAATCTTAAACCGTATTTCACTAAGAAACATTTTTATTTTAGTAAGAGGAAAGGTTTCCCTTGTTTTATACCAAATCCTTTAAGCGCAAGAAAACGCTTTTGTTTACCTCCAAACAAAGGGAGAAAACATTCCCCCGTAAGTAACAGAACCATCAAGTTACTGCGTGACTTTTACAGACCATACAATGAACACTTTTATAAAATTATAGGTAGAAATTTCCGTTGGTCCTAAGTGCGCATGTCAACAATGAAAAACCGTAGTACCAAAGTGGAGGGTGCATGACTGGCATGGTACGTGATGATATACTGGGTGTGACTAAGTTGTGGCCAGAACTGCGAAGACAAAAGTTCCACGTAACATAGAAATACTTAGCCTAGGTCTGTTATGAGATGATTACCCTGCAAGCAGATATCTCTCTTATCGCCATGAAGAACGATATGAGAGATCTCTGCTCGCAGGGTATGAATGAGATGATCCGTCCCTCGCTCATACAGGAAAACGGTGAACATCAGCCTTAAATCCTGCTTGGATAAACACTACTCCCAACGAATTTTCTACATGAAGCCAAAGTAATCGATAAATCATAAGATCACACACAACTTGGTTCTTGAATATTAACTCTCCCCACAACAACCTCACACCAGATCAAAATAAGGAAGTGCGAGAAGACTGGGGAAGTGTCGGCTGAACTGCTGCATGCTGGCGCGTCTCGGCTCCAAGAACAAATATGGAGTTTACGCAACTTGGACGGGAACGTCAACGAAGACGGATGCTGAAGTTTTTACCTCCCATTTTCCCTTTTCTTGTTTGTATAACTCATTCGTTTGTTGCAAACTTCGCGTGAAGCTGTGTAAGCCTGAAAGATTAGAATCTTTAATTTTGAAGCCGAACAAAGATTGTAATGATTCATGCTTTCTTATTCACGTTAATCACGTACTCTTGAAACCCATAAGTTGAGCTTTTCTCATTCTGTTTTCTGAGGAAGTGGGTGGAAAGGAGGCCAACTAGTTGCATCTCGCGTGAAGTCATTGTGTTTTGTAATTCAGTCTGTTGTTTTGAAACGTTCTCGTGTCGACGTTCCTGTCCTCGCTGCGTATAACTTTGAACAGGAAGTTCCAGTATAAAAGGGATTGGTCAGCCATTATCACATT
This sequence comes from Umimayanthus nakama, assembly GCA_027574985.1. Classification (NCBI taxonomy): domain Eukaryota; kingdom Metazoa; phylum Cnidaria; class Anthozoa; order Zoantharia; family Parazoanthidae; genus Umimayanthus; species Umimayanthus nakama. Next base: position 12,573 of record JAOBRG010341358.1, on the reverse strand, counting down.
TAATTAACACACAGCCTGTGTGGAGTGAACGTATCCGATTTTATACTGAACTGATTTCTTACTTGTTGTTCATAGCGCGAAATTCAAAATGAAGTATCGGAATGTAAAATATCGAAATTGGAGCTGTCAAGAATAGCCAAAAGTTACAAAACAACGCTAGCAGTCATTACCCAACCACTATCTCTGCACTATCTCTTTAGAATTCATGTATTTAGAACGAGATGACTCATGCACACTTCGTGGCTGCAGAACTTTGAATTTAAAATTAGGAGCTTTGAGGCATGAGGAGAAGGGGCATGGCTTTTAGTACCGGAACCTCGTGTTTAAAAGGCCTCTTGTTTCTCATTTTCGCGACGTCAAAATAATTAACCCAGACAACCAGCCCCCATGCCTCTGCTCACCTCTCTCGCAGGAATAAACAGCCTGTCGCTGTGTACAGCTGTTTGGGAAAGTTTGACTTGTGCAAAGCGCAGGGCACAGGCCGCAAAAACACCAGGGGAGTCCCAGTTTCCTTCTTGACCCAATTGATCAGAATCATAGTACTGGGTCAGCTTTTTTCCTTTTGGCCCGGGCTACGTTTCATGCAAAGCTTCATAATACCTTTCGTTGTTCGAATGGTATTTTGAAGCTGGTAACATTCTACCTGAAAATGACTGAATTTTGAAAGCGTGAACCACAAAGCCCCAGCACTGTCGTATGATCTGAAGGGACTTTCGGATCTTTTAACCACCAAAGTTTGCATTTTCAGGCTGGAGTAATAAGAGGCTTTGTGGGTTTAGGAGCTGATTCTTTTGACTGCAGATGTTCTTGAAAAATAAGTATCCCGGAATAATTTTGAAAAGCGTCGAGGGGGAGAGGGAGAGAGAGAGAGAGAGCGCGCGCTAACTTTCGGCCTCTCCCTCAACCTCTGCAATTTCGTGGCTTCTGCAAAAGCCAATAATCTTTTGTTTCAATCTCCGTGTCCTGTTCAGATGTCCTAGACTATGAGCCGGCTCGCAGGCTAGTACTAGCCTTGGTTCACTCGGTCAGTGCTGAAAAGTGACAGACAACTCATAAAGTGACGACTTAATATCCGTGTAAGAACCTAACGTCTGACGTCACAGTGTTCCCTTAGGGAGGTACTGGACGGTTAGAGTTAGGATTATGATACGGTGCAAACTTGCGCTAATATTTTACAAAATTTACTTCAAATACTGGAGGTAAACTAACGTCGTTAAAGTGCTCAACGTTATGCTGACGTCGGGTATGTGCCGGGTAGTAAAATGTTTAATTTCACTCCAATCTATGAGCATTAAAGAGAGCAACTTGTAAACATCGTGGGGCTATTTGTCAATGGTCACTTCATGTAGGCAATCATTGCCGAATGGTTACCTGATAGCCCTAAATATGATAAACCATTCAATGACTGCCTACATGAATTTGTCACCAGTAAGACGTTAGTCAGATAGGGTGACGTCAGTTGAGAGTTCTATAACGGAGGTACAGCCAAATTGACCAGACAAATAACCGACTTCACCTGCAAGACTGACAAAACAGTACATACTGACAAATTATTCACTATGCTCACCAAACGCACCTGTTTAACTTTAGCCCTGTCTGGCAACAGAGGTGTCGATGTGTTGAAAGCTTTTGAAATGCTAAAACAAATGTCGGTTACCCAAGTAAACATATCCCGCTAAATACACAGGAATTTGACATCCAGATACCCACAAAATTTAACACAAACGAAACATAATTGTTCATACAAAATTAGATTTATTGTATTTGAATGTTTATGTGAATGTTTTACACAGCATGAAATTGCGAGCTGATATAAAGTGCAAATTGCAAGAAGCGCAAGACACGTATTGGCACACATTATGCAGCAAATTTACAATAATTAAAGATACCAAACGCGTGGTCCGCCTGCAACACAATATCACACCATCAAAGAGATAAAAAAGAAAGAAATGCATAAAAATATTTTAATTTGTAACGTGGCAAGGTCTGCTAGCATCAGTGCGTTATACAAAGCATTTTTCCATATGCAGCATGCTGAAGATTGACGGGCTTCTCTTTCGTATCACATGTATTTTAACTTGAACACAAGTTTACAAAAGAAGTTGTGGAGATACCTTAATAGGTTAACCGTTTCACTAACCAATAGCAATGTTGACCTTTATGGCGAGTATTAAAAGGGATTGTTCAAGCAGTTTTTCACGTGACGAAATGGACCGGTCATCTGAGATGGCTTTCGATAGATGGTATACTTTAAGAAAATAGCGAGTATAAAAATTAGATACTTATTGTCAGCAGACGAAAATGGAAAAAATTAACAATCGTCAAACACGCGTACACGGTACCATAACTTGTTGGGCCGAGGAGGGGGCGGTGATCAAATACTTCAACAAATTCCCTTTCCAAACTGAACAAAATTTAACTTACCCCTCCCCAACCCCTTAACAACTTAACGTTTTAGCAACTGTTTACAACAATTCAATCATAGTCATATTTTGTGTTTACATAATACAAATTTTAACGGTTGAGAAATTTTCACTATTAAAATCATTTTTACAAGAGAATGTGAAACTGCACCAAGTTTTCATTGCTACAATAATGCAAACAAATTTAGCATAACTTTTATCCCTTCCTCGTTATAATCCAATTTACAATGCCCCCACCAAACGAAGCATACTCCCATGACCCATCTCCCCACCCCCTCGCCGACACACAGCCGGATTGACCCTTCGTTATAAAAATTAATTTATCAGAAACAAGATTTTCATTTTCAAGAAAAACAAAATCGAAGCCGCTTCACAGTTTTCGTTGTTTCGATAAATTTCTACGACCAAGTACATGTCGACATCTTTATCTCATCATCAAGTGCGTTTGAAACCAAATGGAACAAAGTCGCGTTCTGCAGTAAAGCAAGTTCACAGAATCAACGATTAATGTCAAAATGCACTGTTTTGGCTAGCGTAGGATAATGAATGTACTCTGGCAAAATGCCAATGGCTCAACTCAACGAACTTTGTCGAAACGGAAACAAACTACTGCACAACAAAACAAAACAGCAAACATTAACATTGAAACAACTTTGTTAGGTAGAGTTTCTGACTGACTTTGTATGCTAACTTAAGCTGAAAAATATTCAATTGAAATCACACTATATCTACTTCTTATAGGAGTTTCAACAGAAATAGTTTAAGGAGTGTTTAGCAGTAGGCCCCGAACTCGTGGAACAAGCTGTAAAATGATAAAACAAAATTTCTTGGTTAGTATCCATTCGCAATACTCAAACTAGACTGAAAATCACCTTTCCTATTTTATCCAAAAACTAACCTTGACCCTAACACTTATAACAATAACCATTACTAGAAATACTTTCAAGTGACTGAGAACTAGAAAGTGTTTTTGCAGTTTGAGTAGTGTGACTGAATACAAGCCACTTGAAGTCGAGGCTCAGAGTGCCATTTTACGTATTCGTCGCACTTTCGGCACCAAGACTCATCGGGAATGTAATCAAGAAAAGGGCAAAACAAATCTTGAAATACATATTCGTACTCTGAAACACTCTGTTTATAATATGCCTATCTCGGTCAAGTGCTGGATCGTTTGTCAATAGTACGTTCTGGTGTCAGATGCAACGAAAGCGATGACATAAAGTTCTGCATTTATAATGTCTTTGTTGTAGTTTTCAAGGGCGTGGCGAAGATTTTGGCAAAATGAGTATTTTAAAGGTGGCGGCTAGTCAGCCAGTCTCCACTGGACAATGTCATTTATTACCTTACAAAAGGTATGATTACGAACTAAAGCTAGACAAACATTGTTCTTCTAATTATATCAGGTACAAAAGATGTTCCAATAAATGAATTTCAAGTTGGATATCTTCTTCTTCTTCACCGAGAGCTAGAAGCAGACGGTTGAAGTTTGAATTCAAATTTTTGGAACTTTCAAGATCTACAACGAAATTTTACTAATTACGATTAAAGATCCACCTTCATCATCACCAAGTGAATCACAAAGACTTGCTGCAGACCAATATTAACTGAACAGTTGAACTACGTTAAGTTGTTAAAATTAATCAGCACTTTTACTGGCTGGCGACAGAACATAATTATTGAAGACAGCCTCCTATTACCGGCGAAAACAGCGCAAGCCTAAAAACGCACATAAAGGATTCTGGGTCATTCCCGGGTGACTAGGTGGACTGGTCTCCAATTAAAGTGAAGGAAATTCACCTTTAAAACAATATAAACTACTTCCCTTTGGATGTTGGTTTTAAAAATTGTTAGCAATCAGTAGTATAATACAAAAATTAACCTATCCGTCACATTACCTCGCAATAAATCAAAATACACAAAAAGCGATCAAAATATCAAACTGTATGAACATGGTCCATTTCTCACATGGGTCAAAAAAAATGTGAAAAGTTACACGAAAAGCGGTGGCAGCGGCAATAGAATATTGCGTTTTGTTTTAAGTTTCTACACAAATTAACATTTGTCTTCCATGACCAGACTTTGAGCACTGCCAAAGTGTCAGCACTTCAGTCTGGAACTAACGTGTCAACAAACTGCTCCCCTTGAAGCTGATTATGATGGAAGGACTTGCAGAGCACTGCCTCCTGATCCGTCGGACATTACGCTCTTTATCAGTTTCGCATGCTAATCACTTTTCCGACGTGCCAGTGGGTTCAACGTACGATTGTTCTGCACCGATCACTGAGGAAAAAAAGCAAAGAATGAACAACAAACTATTGAGCTAACACTTCACTGCTAGACAAATTTTAACAGATTTAATTAACCCATCGTAATCAACAATTCCTGAATAATCAGAAGTTACAACGTTTGCGAAAAATGCCCAGATGACTTCAACATCAAGGTTTTGAGCTTTCCGTGTTAATCCCGAGGAGCCTCATAAGGGTGTTTACGCGTCTTTATAATAACGATTTCATAGGAATTCAATACCACTCATTTATTAGTTGGGTAAATCATGTAACGCTTGTTATTGTTGCATTCACACATAAACATGTTTAATCAAACTGACTTTTTTAAGTTGTTGGTTCTTGTACCTAGCAAGCACAAAAATCTTCAGGACTGAACTTCTATGTTGTTGTTGTTGTCGTTATTATTATTATAAAAATTACTATTACTACTAAATTTGTCCGCTATAAATTTTGAGTCAAAGGTCTTGCTGTGTTGGGAAATAACTTTTTATAAACCGAGTGACTCGCGACGAAGGAAAATAATGGTCTGTGTTGAGGCTAGTCAAAAAACAAGTTCGGAAAAAATTAGTGTTATTCGAGTGAGACTCGTCGACCAATAGAAACACAACTCTCAGAAATCCGATACCGTGAACATCTTCCATACCTTACTTGAATGCGCTGCACAAAATATCGTGTAATTGTCCTCTTCGAAAGAACAGCCTGAAAACAAAGATCAGCATCAGAACACTTGTATTGCCCATCAGTGTTACTAACAGTGGGATTCTACACACTGTGAACACTGAGGTGCAGCTTAAAAACTAATGTACTGAAGGATAAACTGTCTACTTGGGGGGAAACCTGAAGCTACTGTGTTAACTACAAAACCAGATAGGCAGCTCAAGGGAAATGTCCGAGTGTTACTATCAACAGGGTTCGTACGTCTTCAGAAATTCAAAAATCCAGGGTTTTCCAGGGCCTTTTTTACGTTTTTTCCAGGGTTTTTCAAGGGCCATTGAAGCCCGAAATGAAAACAACGTTCACAACGAATTGTTTAAAACAACGTTCAAAAGGTAATGTAATCATTGTAAAACAACAATGTGCTTCAAAGTGTACATTATTTCGATACTATACAGTGGTTTCTAACATAAAACGGTGTTTTGAAATGATAAGAAAAATGCAATATCGATTGTTACTTGTACTGAAATCAACAAAATGCACCATTTCGTGAATTTGTTTTTTCAATAACATTCTGTGAGGTTTTCCAGGGCTTAAATAAAAAATTTCCAGGGCTTTTCCAGGGTTTCCAGGGATTTCCTGGGCTTCAAAAATTTCCAGGATTTCCAGGGCCCGTACGAACCCTGTATCAAAACTAGTTAATAAACCAACAGTTCTCGAGTGATCAGGACATTCAGTTACGTGTATCGCGTTGTCTGTTGTTCAATTCTTATGTGCTTTTTTTTCCACGTCAGCTAACAAAAACGCAGTTTTCTTCCAAGATAAACCATTGTTTATATGTTTCAAGTTTTTAAGGCACTTTATTTGTATATTTTTTGTAGCTAGTGTGTTTGTTCTTTCTCTTAGAGTTTGTTTGATTACAACTTTTTGTAGTGTTTCACTTTTGAAAGTGTTTTCCTTTTCCCTGATGTCATTTAGATGATCCAAGCGGTTTCACACAAAGCTTCATTTGCGTTATTTTCTCTCGAGTGTCTAAATAAGACCAAGAACACGAAGAACAAGAACAAAACAAGAACATGAACTAGATCAAGAAAAAACAAACATAAAATAACTAAATCAAGAAAAAGAAGAATTAGAACAACAACGATAACAGCAACGATAAAAACAGAGGGAAAAACAACAAAGGAACACAAACAAGGAAAAAGCAGGAAGATCCTTACATGACTCCTTTGTATAAGACCATACCAAGAAAAATAAAGATTAAAAAAAGGGAAAAAAAATAGATCAAGAAAAAGAAGAATTTGAACAACGACAAAAGCAACGAAATAAACAAAAAGAAAAAGAACAAAAAAACCACACTCAACAAGAAGCAAGAATAAGTGGACAATCTTTACCTGAGTCCTTTGCACAAGCGAAGTGGAAAATTTGCTTGCAGCCCCTCTTGAAACAGGCCAGAGTTGCGCCAACTTGTGAGCAATTTGTACATTTCTGATACAAACAAACAAGATTTTACTGTTGCACACAAGAGGATATGGGATATTACCGTTTAACTTGAAGGGGTTGCAATTACGGTTACCCTTCATGTTGGAACGGATCTTAACTTCGAAATTGAGATTTTTGCAGAAAATAAATATGCAGAAACGACAGAACTTCTAGTCAAAAAAATGTTTTTCAATATTTTAATAGTTTGCGAGATATTGCAAACGAAAGTTTGTACCGGAAGTAAAATTGTATGACACGCGGTGTCCTTTAGGAATGAATTTCTCAAGACCTGTTTTGGCCAAAGCTTCGAAAATGTAAAGGATCCATGATCCCTCAATTTGTAATCTCTTGCTGTCAAATTTGGCAAGTTGATAAAATAATAGCCGGCAATGAAAACCGTCCTGGCAACTTTGAAATTCCGCTCCAATATATTTTTTTTGGTTCAAACAAGGCAATTTTGTATGCTGCCAAAGGAGAATTTTCTTCAAACGCCTGCAGAAAACTAAAAACAGTTTCAATCAAAAATCGCCAGGACGGAATAAGAGCGCAAATGGTACTAAAACTGATAAACAAACTACAATTGGTTTAATTTGAAGCTGATAGCCGCATTGACGTGGTTAAATTGAATAACGAAAGCTCTCATTCGTTTACAAACAAAAGCTTTTTTAAAAATATTTCACCATCATCTAGACAATTTCATGAGCTTTCCATTGACATACAGGTTTGTGGGTAACCGATGCGTATTAATGAAGTTACATACGAAAAACTGAAAACACCGCTCAAAGTGAACGGTAACCTTAACGTGTATATAGTTTAAAGATTTAATATGCATTCGACGGATTTCGAAATTCGTGCATTATATCAATTCTGCATATAGCTTTATATTTATAGTATCTATATCATTCTATATAACGAAAATCGATCATGTCCGATAATTACGCAAGGCTGTGAACAAACTGTTCCATTCCATATAGCTACAACAGTTTACTTTGGAGGACACTTTGTTCCCATATAGAATCCCTATTTGAAATTTGTATACTACAGGACCTAGTTTTGGCCTCCAAATCTGAGGTTTTGTTCAATTTTACACATTTGCATGTCCTTAATTCACACCCTGATGTATACTGATAGAGGGTTTCCTGTGAAGTACTTACATGTTGTGCAGCACTCTCCACGGCTTGCTCCAGCCCCTCAAGGCTCCGCCCTTGCATGTAAACCCCATGTGACCACGTGACGCAGTCCTTATGCACCCACAGTTCTAGCATTGGTGCCTCTGTTTCATTTACAGCCTCTGCTACACTGCCTTCTGTGCTCATGTGTTTACTCTTACTTGTCGGGGACAGCAACTTGCTCGTTGGAGACTTGCTTGCCTTTGAAATGCTGTCCTTTGTTTCTCGAGAAATCAGTTTTGCTTTATAAGGTCCAAACAAAACCCCCAGGTAACCATGGTGGGGAGGTTTGCCGCACAAGCAGCAACACCAAGGATCACCTACTGTGCACCCTTTGGGACGCACAGAGATGAATTTGATACTAGGCAGGGGGGTGGAATATTTGGCTTTCTTTCCACCTTCACTTGAGTACCCAACTGTGGGAACGTCAGATGTAAGTGTTCTTTTTGCAGTCTTTTGGGGTGTCAGTTTTTCACTTTCCGATTTGCGTGGCCTTCCTTTAGGATTTTTTTTAGGTGACACCTCCGACTTCACCACAAAGCTTGCTGATTCATTAACATGTTCATTGCCACCCTTTTTATGCGAGTATCGTTTGCGCTTCTGTTTGTCTTTGCTTCCAAGTGGACGTCCAATTCTCTTCCCAGTTGCTGACAGGGTTGGCGATCCTTTGCAGCTAGTAGAGGTGGATTGGGTCACAACTTTGCTTTCTCCTTGCTTTCCTGTTTGCTCAATCACTTTAATTTTTGCATCAAGATTGCCCACAACCTTTTCCTTCAATCTCTCTTTGCTGGTGATAGAAATTGTCGATGGTCTACCCCTACCCTTCTCACTGCTGCCTTTTTGCGTGTCTTCGGGACTTTTCTTGAGTGTTGGTGTGGTAGTAGCAGTATGCTCCTTGTTGTCTGAAGAATGATACAGAATCAGAGGCTTCGACTTGCCAGAAGATTTACTATACTTCTGCGAATCCACAGTGGCAGTGCTTGTGGTGAGTTTAGTGACTGTTGACGTTGTCCTGAAAGTTGTGTGTTTACTCCCTGATGCGGGATTCACAACAATCACCTTTGATCCATGTTTCCCCTTCTCCTGTTGCACCTGCACATTTTGCACTGGGATAAGCACATTACCTTGTATGAGGTACATCTGACCAGTTGGCGTCTTGGCAACCAGCACTTGCTGTCCAGTACCCTGTGCTTGCCCCTTTGCTATGACAGATGCTGTGATTGCCGTTGTCCCTGATAGAGCACTAGTGCCCCCCGCTACTGATGTAACAACCACTGACTGGACATCACTGCTTTTGCTGAGTTTAACCTGTGGTGTTACCTCAGTCTTGACATCATTGCTAGATTTGGTTGAGCTCTGCATAGGTTTCTCTCCTATCATGACACTCTCAGCTTGGTCGTCAACTGTTTCTTCCAAATCTTTGGGCACTTGCTTAACCTCTTTTGAAGTGTCAATATCAGCAGAATTTTCTTCTGTTGTAATGATAGAGTTTCGTGACTTGTCTTCACTCACTGAAGGTTTCTCTAAATTATTAACAGGTTCACTACACAAAATCTTGTTTTCTTTCTTTTCTGGTTGCGCAGATTCATTCAACTTTTCAGTGTTTTGCAAAGTTTCCTTTTCTTCAGTTTCTTTGGATACTTTTTTCGATGTTTCAACTTTGTTATTACTTTCACTCTGCTTTAGTGTTTCCAAAAGTGCTTTAGATTTCTCAGGAACATCTGACTTTTGTGTCGCTTTTTGACATTGGCTTTCATCTTCTCGTTCAACTTCCTCTTGCTGAGCTCCTTTCACAGCCATATCAGATTTTTCTACTTTCTTTGTTTTGCAGTCATCCTTATGAGAAACCTCATCCGACTTGATCAATGCTTTGTTTAGTTTGTGCTCTGTTTCCTGTGCACACGCAACTTCTTGCTTGGAAGTGCTTTGCTTTGCAACAGCTCTGTCAAACGTTTCCTTTTCACCCTGATCTTTTAACTTGCCTACTGCTTTTGAATGAGAAGTACCATGCATACTGTTTTCATTTTTTTTATTTGTACCCTGAGGTGATTCAGTTTCCGTTTCAGTTCTGATCAATTGTTCTTCAGACTTTGTCTTACTAGCATCTCTACTTTCCACAGCGTGATTTTCAGTTTTTCTGCACAGTAAAGAGTCATCTGGTAAAGGGTTGCCCCCAGCCTCAGATCTGCCAGTTTCCTTTTGTTGATCATTCACAACTGTCTGTTTTGTCTTTTCTCCTTGATCTACAATTGTTGTACGAGGTGATTTCTGCTTCCCAACATCTTTAATATCAGCCATGTCACTTGTGATGGGCACACGGCTCTCATCAGCACTTACAGTCCCCTTCAGCTGACCTATTCCAATCTCACTTGGAGACACACCATTGCTAGAACTTGGCACAACCGACCCTTTTTTGTCTAAAAGTGACTTTTCTTTTGGTTCATTAGGACTTCCCCTTGAAGGAGAGTCACCTTTATTAGATATAAAGTTACTTGATACCACACTTTCCCCATGCTTGGGTGGACTGCGATTGTTGTCTAACTTCGGTACTTTGGGGGTCGGACTTGGTATGTTGAGTGCTGCCGCACCAGCAGAGTGTTTTCTGGCTAATGCTGAACTTCCAGTTGGTTTACGAGAAACAGGCGAGGGCAGTTTTCCAGTGGGTTGAATGACTGATCTCGCATTCCAAGGTCTTGTTTGTTGTGTAGCTCCAGGTGACTCATCATTTTGATAACTACCATCAATTACTTGTTGTTGCAAGTGCCTCAGTTGGGTTGGACTGGGTAAAGGTGCCACTGGTGTCACGTCAGCTCCCCAACCATACATGCAAGACAGCTGTTGCTGTGACGGGCTTGGTGGTGGATACTGAGAGTGTTGTGGAGAAACCTGTGAGGCTGCTGTATTGCCTCCAACATTACCCGGGTACATCTGTTGCATTTGGGTGGGTGATCTTCGCATTAGGCCTGTCAGTGGAGGTGGTGAAGAGTTGGGAGGAGCAAGAGGTGAAGTGGCTGGCCGCCTTGAAAGCTGCGACCCAGGCCCTGGTGACCTGAGAGGGTGGCTATTTTGCGATCCCATTGGCTGCATCTGCTGAAGCACCGGTGACGTCAAGGTCCTGCCTGGGTGGTGCATCTGTTTTGGTGATGGAGGTGACATCGCTGTAAATGTGCTTGATAGCGCTATTGACTGCTGGGGGACTGGAGAAGGCTGAGTTCTCACGGACCCACCATAAGTAGGATAACCAGCTGAGCCCACAGACATATTAGCCGGACTGGTCATCTGCATTTGGGAGTAGCTGGGTGAGCTTGGTGGATGCTGTAAATTGCCTTGAAAGCTTGATGCTTGCATTTGCATTTGCTGAGACATTGATGAGGAGGTGGGTGCCCTTGGTATCGAGCCATATGAAAATGAGCTCCCTGAGTGCATCATTCCTGGTAGCATTGTGGATGGACTCTGCATAGGTGGTTGATGCTGGGAGGGAGACAAAGGTGGGGCATCGTATTGACCAAAGTTCTGTAGACTACCGGCACTGCCAAAACCATCAGGCTGCTGGTAATTTGACTGATAACCTGCTGAATTCTGCATCACCGGCTGCTTTGAGCTCTGATCTTGGTAACCACCACCATAACCTTGATAATTTGCTCCCCCAAAATATGAAGATGAATTTTGTCCATGCATTTGGTACATCTCACCGTGCTGCATGAGTGAGCCTCCAGCATTTTGAGGAAATGGCTGCTGGGGTTGATATGCACCATAGTTGGATGATGCATGTGAGGAAGACATAATTGGTGGCATTCCTGGTTGCAAACCTGCATTCTGACCCAGACTCTGCATTCTAGCACTGAACTCCAAACTGCTTTGACCATAGTCCTGTTAGCGGGGAGACAAAAGCATCCATCATAAATATATTATGAAAACAACTAAAAGAAAAAAACAGCATAACTAAGACAGAGACAGGACACTTTTCATGCTTGATACTTGATTTCCCTTAACCTACTGTGTACATTTATATATACACAGTGGTAGATGTTTCGGTTTAAACGAAAGGAATCCAATTTAATTTGTTAATTGATTTGTGTAGTTCATAACTCACGCATCATAGTAGTAATTGGAACACAGATTCAAAAACTGTGAAGAGAGAACAATTTCTTGGCCGTAATAAGTTTACCTGAAGAGAAGCCACCAGATATACAAAGATATACAATAAAGAATCCTTTTGAACCGTTGGTTTTGGTGTTTGAATGGCCGGGAAAACAGTAGACTTAAGGGGAGCCAGAGGGACTGCTCCCTTTGCCAGAACATTTTTCAAACATCTTACAATAAAAATACCGAAACACATGACATTGTACTCATTTTTAGAATTTATTGTTGGTTCCAGACTTCTCTTCCCAATATTTCTCACACAAGTTTAACTGATAGTATTAAAAAACTTGCCAATAGTATGTAGCAAAGAAAGCATGAAGGAAGAAAATAAAGCAACTATCAACAATATATCTTTATTTGTACTCAATGCTCTACATGTTTTTATATTTGAAATGTTTAAGGTTTTCAAACTAAGGA
>JAOBRG010341336.1:0-14463 GCA_027574985.1 Umimayanthus nakama | reverse complement strand
GCCTGGGCTTTTTTGGGGTGGAAAAAATGAAGAGGAGGGGGGGGGGAGGGGCGGAGAAGTGAAAGCCCACGGGCCGTTACTTTAAAACTAAAATGGTAATGAAATGAAATTTGGTGAGGTAGGAGAGAATCATAAACTAATTAGTTTGGTGTAGTTTAATTGGCGTGTGACGTCATCAATACTTCATAATTTTCCGAATCAAGGAAGAAAAGTTTTAAGACGTTTTTGACTTAAAAAAACGACAAACAAACAGTACAAAATGTAACCAAAACTATTAAAACTTCTTTTATAACATAAATGAGGGTATTTTAAATAAATTGCGTATTACAAACAAAGTTTTTTTTCAGCGAAAGTTTGATGTTAAAACCTGACATTAGCTCTTAAACTTAAGCTACCAGCCTTTACTCAAACTCCAAGTATTTAATGCTAACAGTGTAAATAAAACTGTTTTAGTTCTGTTTTTTAAGTTTTCAAATGCAAATAGACTAAGAAAAGCTATCAACCTGACAAAATGTAAAACACATGGCAGCCATCTTGGATTTCAAAACATGGTATTGTACAACACCTTTGACGTCACAGATCACTTGTCACTAAAATTGTTTTACAGAGAATGTCAATTAATTGTTTTTTAGACTTGTATTTAGCTATTGTTTCAAAGATTTCGTGAATTAAAGGAGAAAATTACTAAAAAAATCAAAATTTGAGTAAATATGGCGTCAAAAACGGTATTGCCATGGAAACATATAATACCTTTAAGGCAAAATTTTTCCAGAATCTTGTTCTCCAATAGATTTTAGTCAAAGTAGCCAAATTCGGTTGGTGCTTATTTAATATTAAGGAAGCTCGTGAATGTTGAAATCGGTGTGGGCACCCCCCCCCCCCCAGGTAGAATAGGGTTAAAAAGAACTATCAAAGAAATAAAAAAACCCGGCTAACCATGACGTCGAATATTGCCTCTATATCCCCCCCCCCCCTCCAGGGCCGGGTAGGCTTTTGCACTTGTTATTACCAAGGCGTCTTCACTTAGTGAAACGCACTCCCATTCTTATAGCTCAACTCATAGTTCCTGAAAGGTAACCAAGCTTGTACATAGCAAAGGAGGCGAAGGTTGTCCTTCCACAGTTAGGAAAGTGGAAATAATTGATTTAAAAATGAAAATTATTAGTATGTCTTTTCTTTGTTTCCACTTCTCTATAACTGTTCCAGTACAACCTTTGTCTCGGTTTCATGAAGAAAATTTGCTACCGTCCAGGACTATTATTTAAAAGCTTTTACTCACTATTATGAGCTTGACCCTCGGACATCTAATCTAATTATCGTAACAGCAATTTAGTTCCCTAGGAGTCAAATGATTGCTCTAACGGCACTCATTACTTTGTTTTAACATGGCAAGGCATTCAGGAATATGTACAATTAGAACAAACATTCAGTTCCATGCATAAATTGTGCGTGGAAATGAGGCAGGCGACTGTGAGCGCATGCCTACTACTGTGGATACTGTAAATTGAGAGAGATGAAGCTGAATATTCTTGCTTACTTTTCTTAAATACGTTTTATTCTCACCGAGTTTGTATATGCTTTTGCAATTATTCTCTTTAATCTCGGTGAATAGTGGTTTATAGAATATCCTGCCACTTTTCAGATAATAAAATAAATATACAAAAATGGTATTCTTACTTATGCTGATTAAACTCTATCTTCTAAGCTGAATTATTTGTGTTAATTTCATGTAAAAAAAATGAAATTTTTAACATCATTTCAGTTTTCAAGTCGGTAAAACCTTGAGAGAGGGCGGTCCAATTGTCTCCCCTCGTCCCCCTTGGACGTTTAAGTTTAAAGAAAATGCGGCAACTTGCAAATAACAAAGTCGGAACTAGCAAAACCAAACCACGTTCACCTGGAGGCGCAGCCGCTGTGTGCGGCTAAACAATGTGACATCGGAGCATTACTTGCAGTCACTTGGAGTAAGCTGTATGAAGGTGACAGCACAACACGTAACGGGATCACGCCCTATTTTCGAAAATGTGTGGATAGTTTTAAATCAGCCAGTAGAACATTAAAAAACTATTACTTTGAGGACTTGCAATCCCGCAAAATGTAATATTAACGCCAAATGTCACAAAACTACGAAAAATTGATAAACAAAATAGATGATAATGAAAACAGTTTTTAATGTAAACTTAAATATAATATAGCTTGACAAGAAACAACTTGTTATTTTATATAAAATTTCAGTTTGTGTTAGTATTGAACTTTAGGGTGATTAATATATTAGTCGACATTTGTTACATTTTGTGGTAATTTGTATATTACATATAGCCGGAGGTAATCCACTATTAAAATTTTGTAGTGTAATGGCAAGGAAAATGTATTACCTGGCATGCTGTACTCCAATTTTGCGGCTACACTTGTACTGCAACCCACACGAGAATATATCTAATGAGTTTATAAGGGAATATATATTTCAGTTATCAAGTCTCTTTTGAAGGTTTGTGTCTATTGACTCTTGCATATCTCTTGGTTTATTGTTCAACTTAAAACTAGAAAATGAAACCTTCAGTTGGTTTAAAATTCTTCACTACAAAAATTTTATAATTGTTATAAACACAAGGGTTTTACGAGGGTTTCGGTCACTTAGAAAGATCGAATCTAAACACTATTGAAATAAGATACTTTTACGCGTGCAAATATCAGAACAGTCAGCCTGCTTGATCTCGAATTTTCTTAAGATATTAAGGATTTAATCAACATTTCATTATTACGTTCCATAGGCTTTACATTTTGTTACTTCTCTAGCTATCTAGTTACCTGCTTCAGCAAAACTAAATGCATTTTCTTTCTATTTCTGAGTAACTGAATCGCTCCGTAAACGTTGATCAAAAACAAAAATGGACGATTTCTCTTTACTCCATTGTGAAAGGACATTTTAAATAAAAAAAAAAGATGCGAGTGGTTATTTATTTTTTGATAATCGCAAGTATTGCTCGCATTTTATCAGTAGAAGAAATAACTCTACCATTATCGGTCTTAGTTAATCTGATCTTGCTATCAAATTGCTATGCCGTTGAGACACAAACACTACAGTAACACAAAATTAGGCTTACCTTGATTTGCGAAGTAGGGTAGCACTTTTCGTACTGAACCGTTATTGAATGGCTTAAGGAGTTCTGATAACAAACAAGCGTTAAGAACTGTCATGTCTACTTTTACCTTTTTTTCGTTATTGTTTGTCCAAAGCACGGAAAATTTTTAAAGTTAGAAGAAAGTTGTACCACAAACAGTTCATTGAAAACGCAAATTCAATGTGGTAGGGTTCAAGTCTATTGAAATGGTACAACTTGTCACGATTAACATGCCAACAATGACGGTGACGTCATTTGATTTGCTACACACTGTTTTTGCTGATTTTTACATTTATTGGTAATATACGTTGGTGTTGCCCTCTACTTTGAGATCGAAAGACCTCATTGGAAAAAATTACAACACAAATAACAAAAACCTTTACTCTAAAACTAACCATCCATAAACAAACATACATAAGCATATTGTTAAAAAGCGTCAGTTATTGTTACTGTTATTGTTTAATAACCAGTTGAATACTTAGTTCTCAGTGTAGAGCCTTACTGACATTTTGCGGGTGTATTTTATTCTTTAAACCTTACCCCTTCACACTCGCTAAACGCTCTTGTACAACTGTTCTTTTGATAATGGAAATATCTCTTGGCACAACTTGCATGACGTTATCGTTTTGATAGACAAAAGGTTTTGCTGTCGAACTTTCGATTTTGTTGACTAAAATTGCTTGGAAACTCACACCATGTCATATTTTCTCTATATATTTTCTAAAGTTTTATAGCGCCTTTCCTAACGTTCATAGAAATTTACAAAACTGTATGTTTTAAAGCAAAAAGAAGACAAATTGTGTTGATATATAGATAAAAGCTAAAACACTACGAATATGATTTTTAAAAGCTAAAAGAAATACTACAAATGTTTTTTTTTAAATATTAAAAACGGTTAGAATAGTTAAAGAATGAATGCCGTGCAAAAAGACACGTCTTGAACTGGGCTTTAAGATCTTCGAGATTAGAAAAAACTTTGTCAAAAAGGTACAGTTTTCTTATTCAAACTTTAGTTTACAATGTTAGTTTTGCATAAACTATAAATGATGACGTCATTCAATGATATTCAAAAGAAGAAGAAAGAAGTTTCGTTTTGATTGTTTTAATATGTTTTTAGAAAGTGACCATTTACTAAGCAGCCCTACCGAGACTAGCTGAAATAAGATTGCAAGTTAGATGAGAAATAGGTTGGTACTTACTGTTGTTGAAGCCTTGTTCTTGACTATCAAGTTACATTTGTTACTTGTGTCATTAATAAAACTCCACTTGATTATGTAACTTGGAACCGGTGGTGTGTCTGAAACATTTTCAAAGTGTTCTAGTTTTGATTAATGAGTTAAGTGGGAGCAATACCTCAACTTTTGGTCGTGAATAGGGTGTTTTGAGAGGCCAACTAAAAGGGGAAAAAGGTAAAGCAACAAACGCTTCCCACGAGCAAACAAGTCCCACTCTTTGGATAGCATATATACAAGCTGGCAAGAACGAACATTAAGTATTAGTTGAAAAATTAGTTTAAACCTACCTAAAATCTTTAAAAATTAGAAATTCATTTAAAACTGACAATTCATCCCCTGAAATTAGCTCCAAAAATCCTCAAATTTTCTGGAAATATTTATCAGCTAATTACTGTGTCACTTTGATACAACTTAGCATTTTTCCAAATTCCACTAATATACCATGTGGTTATAACCAAACTAAGCCTGATAATACGAATATATGTGTTGCTACCTCGTAAATGGACTTTAGAATTTTTCAGACGGTGATTGCGTGTACTCCCTGCTCCGTAACTCTAACACTGTTCAACAAGTTGTCTTGAAACTTGATGGTCTTTCAGATAATCGTAAGTCAACTGTTTTGGTGTAGCTTCATCTGAAGTGTGACGTTTAATAAGCATTACGCAACACACACGATTCACAAAATCATGTATAAAGTTACATTTTTTCCTAAACATTTACATAATTTGTTTAGGACAAAGAATTATGTTTACTAAGGTACATGTACATGGAGACTTTTATTAAAATCAAATTTCGACCTAACACAGCGACGAAGAGTCGTGGAAAAGTCACAAAATTTGGTAGTTATACAATAAAGAAAATCGAGAAGACTTCTATGTGTGTTAGCTTTTCCCAATTGACACAATTGATCCTCATTTCATCTTAGTGGAAGAGAAAGGGGTGGGTGCTCCTTAATCACTTTGTTGTAGAACATAGTACATAAGCAGAACTTGACTTCACAATGAGACTATCTCAAGTTCTGTTGTTGACAAAGAAACCAACCTTGAGGTGCCAGCCAAGCAAATGTTAAGGAAATAGGTTCTTCTTCATTTGATGGGTCGTATGTGATACTTCTCAGCGTTATATTCCTCGCGGGTTGTGGTTTAGGAAGCTCTGTAGTAGATAAGAAACAATTGATAATGAATGAAAAGTGTGCATCAAGGTAGTATGCCCGTTTCTTACTGGGTGATGCCAGTATGCTGATCTTCAACAGCAGTGCGCATGCTCCGTAAGCCTAACTAACAGCTGCATACCACTTATTGTTTATACATGACTGACAAACGCTCCACAAACGGGCATTTAAAGGCTGTTTACTCAATTTTTCTTTTCATGCAAGATTTTTAATGACTATTTTCATAATATGTCTCAGTGACCATGAACTATAACTTCAAGTCGAGGCTTAAATTCATACATTTGTTTTGTTTTAGCCTTTCTGGACTCAACGTAAGGTGTTTTTTGGTCACTGGAGCGTATTATGAAAGTGTTTTATATATTGGGTGATGCTCCATATACCAAGTGAGGTGCCATCGTTCATTGTTTCAGAGTGACATTACATTGTTGCATTCTTTGTGACGCAACTCAGGCTCAATGTCACTGGGTATATCGAACGTGACCCTATATTTTGGACCTCAACAACTGCACAATTTCTTGAAACACTCACCTATGTCTGCTGATTCGTTTCCAGTAGAAATGTTAGCGTTTTCTGTTAAGGCTACGACGCGAAAGTTGAACCAGATACCAGAATCGAAACGGGGACGCAACATGTGATCAACAACTTCACACAAAGAAGGGTTTGCTACAACCGCGGAAGGAGCAAAAGATATCTAAAATAACAAAATGTTTACAGTCAGTCAATGATCCCTGTATTCAAGATGAATGGATGGATGGTTAAATATAGTGTTTTAAAAAAACGTTTTGCAGCAAGACCAAGGGTGTTTCGTATTTACAATAAAAACAACAACTACTAAGTTTTAAACAATTAAACTCATTAGAAAGTTGGGCCTAATTTCACACTATTATTGAATAGGTCTGAAAAGCCTGTGTGCCTTTGACGATAAAAGCATGAAACTTCGTACACACATAACACATTTCTAGACAAAAACTTTTGGCTATAGGTCCATTGCAGATTTGTCACTTGACCAAGACGGCGGCTGTTTTTATAAAGGAGGCGTGGCCAAATTATATTTCACCAACAAACACTAAAACACCCATTACTTTTAGGAATTTGGTTTTGCCTAGATGTTGTTTACGCTCTGTTTACTGTTTTTCATAGTAACAGTTGTCATTTAGATAATTACCGTTACTATGACAACAACAGTTTTTATTTATTGCTGCCATATTAGACTTCTGTCTTAGAGAATCTAATAGGAATAGCTTTTGGTTAAATTTAAGTATTTCGTATTAACATAAATAATACGCACTTTAGCTAAACTATTTTTATGTTAGCAAATGCACACACATATGTTTTTACTTTGCCTTAAGACCTTTTTCTAAGATAATTAATAATAAAAAAACATCAAGAATTTTTGAGACGGCGGCTTTCGACATTCGATTTTTTTTATATAAAATGTTACCACTGTACTTTTGTTAACTCAGTCAGGCAGCACAGCAATCGAAAAATAATTGTCTAAATGATGGTTTGCAACCTTCATGAAGCGTCAATATCTATTGTAAGAGACTAAAAATTAATTTGTAGTCCTGTGAAAGCAAAAGTGCTTGTTATTATTCTAAATCCAACATAAATTATGTTGCTTCTATGTTCTATATTTGTAGAGGTACTTGTTTTACGGAGCAAGTCTTTTACGGAGAAAGATATAAAAAGGGCGCAATAGATCAACTTTTAAGGACTCGTTGTAGACACATTTGCTTGCCTTGAAGACATGAGCTTAGAGAGCATTTTTTTATAAATATTTCTTTTACGGTTAGGATGATGCCAAAGAGAAATATTGATGCAGTAAAGAAATTTTGACCCAACCTTTCCAAAACAAAACGTTCTTCAGTTCTTTAACCCAAATTTTGAAATACAGAAACTAACGACAGGTACAAGGGAGGGTGGAACGAGTGAGTAGTACCCCCCCCTCCCTCCTCTCATTTCGATCTTAGTCCTAGAAGGCACAAGAGGGGGGGGGGGGCTCAATTTTTTTGTGGTTTAAATTTTTGTTCCCTGACTGATTTCCAAAGATTTGGCAAAACTGTTCTTCGTTAGTGAACACATCTTTTGACACTAATAAAGTGACGTCACGACTAATTACGTTATCATAATAGGTAACGCAACCCGTGTGTTGACTACAAAAGTGGAACTTTTCGCTAAAATGCGACTATTATCACCTAAATACTGACAACTTTACTTTATTTCTTACAATTTTGTGTATTGCATGTTTTCTCACCATTTTGAGTGTTCAATTCGAGAATCCGAAATTTCGAAAATCCAAGATGGCCACCGTAGTGACGTCATTTATTTATTTTTGGTTGCCACGGAAACCATTTAAACACCACGTAGTTTTGAATAACTAATTGATTAAAAAAAGTTCTTCATATATGCCAAATATCAAGTCAATCAGATGAAAGGTGTAAAAAAATCAGGGGGTGGGTCAGATAGACCCACGACTATTTTTTACCTTATGCCTTCTAGGGTTAAATACATAAAAAAAGTCGTCTCCCTTTGAAAAATCCTGTATTCGCCCCTGGAAATGAAGTTGTTACTATTTTTACTCCGATTAATTTTGAAAATATTTTTACCCAAACTAAGACAGTGGTGTTTGTTGCTTCGCCGTTTTCTCTTCGATCCCCACCCTTACATAAGCAACGACTGGTCACTTACGATTTGAAGGTATTTCCATGGTATGCTCCGATCTCCACGGTACTTCATTTGTAACAGATAGACAACCGTCCCGTTGCTATGACCGTACATGTGACTCGGCGCCCACGATAAGTTCACACTGCTGAATGTTATCAGTCCTTGAACTTTGGGGACACCAGGCGGCGAGACTGGTACTGCGCTGTGAGTGTGTTGTGGTGATGCTACTCGGGATAAGAAACGGCAAGTAGCTTTGCATGTTTGTGAAGTCTAGAAAAGAATTTAAAAGTAGAAATCAGCATTTTGTCTGCCAATTGAAACTGTAAATACTCCTATAATGTTTCTAATCAGTAACTGTTCATCAGTAGGATACCTAAAACGTGTGCAACTCTGCAATTGGTTATCCTATATCAACTGTAAACCATTTTAGGAGGAGCCACCCACCATGTTGTCCCCAACCCTTTCACACCTCCAAGCAGAAAAATCTTTGAACTCGTTCCTAGGCTTTTTCTGATTTCCTTAGAGAAAAACAGCCTGGTCGAGTCTGGTCAGGTGGAATTCACATTCTAGGTGGTAACAAATAAAATATATATGAAAATTATCATTAAGATTGAGTTTGCACTTGTTAAGCCAGGTGTAGAGAAAAAAATACTTTATTTTCATCGAAACAAACGCTGAAACGTTTATTTCGTTTGTTATCATCCAGAATCAGTGTCCCACCTGCACAGTGCTAACCAGGTTTTTCACTCGGTAGAGGGTAGAAGTTGGGAACGAAATTTGAGAACTTTTTGGCATTTATAACTTGCGGCAAACTGTTTACGGAAATTTTTCAGAGATAGTTTTAGGTTTTTTTGTGATTTTCTCTTTCGAAAAGATAGGGAAACAGGAATTTTTACAATATTGGTGCCATGTAGTTGTATAGTTAAAACAATTTTATTTTATAATAGAAAGGCATACGTTTCAGGTGTGTGTGGGCCATAGGGAAGTACTAGTTGAATACTGTAAATTCTCGTAACTAAGTAGTGGCAGAACGATTTGAAGGTGTTGTCTCCATATCACCATCATGTTTAATATTTTCTGATTTAGCGTTTACCCAAAAGAATGGTTGAGAGGGGGAAGGGGATGTAAAAGAGAGTTGGAACTTCGTAAAGTTTCCAGGGCATCAAGCCGCTATATTTCCGTAGAAAAAATAACTTGCGAACAAACGTTTTATTCGCCCTTTCAGTGTAGCTGAACATTCCCGACCTTGTCTATAGTACTCTCAGCCAGGTTGGTTTGGCTCAGCGTAAGGATCACAGTAGGTGAGTTTTCAAAAAATTGTTGTTAAAAAAATACTCACTTTTATTACTGAAATAAATATCTGGTACTCCATCTATGCACTAACCCTATTCCACCTGGGGGTGGGGCAAGTGCCCGCGCCGAACTTTAATTTTCCAGAAGTTCCTTAATATCAAAGTAACGCCAACCAAATGTGACCACTTTTACTAAAATTTATTAGAGATAGATTCTGGAAAAATTTTGCCTGAAGGGTAACACATGTTGCCATGGCAACACCGTTTTTGGCACCATGTTTTTTCAATTTTTGACTTTTTCAGTATTTTTCTCCATTAATTCACAAAATCGTTAAAACAAGTGCTAACTAGTAGTCCCAAAGGCAATAAATCGATATTCCCTTTAAAATAATTTATGTTACACGTGACCTATGACGTCATAGGTATTGCGCAATACCATTTTTGGAAATCCAAGATGGCGGCCATGTACTTTGAGCTTTGCCAAAACTGAAAGCTTTTCTCGGTCAGTTCGCATTTGAAAACGTTGAGAACTGAATAAAAACAGTTTTAGTTACACTATAAGCGTCAAATAATTATAGGATTTTAAATAAAATTTGAAAGCTATAGTTTAAGAAGTAATGTAAAGTTTGAACATCAAACTGCTTTCGCTTGAAAAAATCTCTGTTTGAATTGCTCAATTTCCTTAAAATACTATTATTGATATGAAAAAGGAAAGCTTAATTACATTTTGTATCGTTTATTTGTCGATTTTTGAAGTCAGAAACGTCTCTAAACTTTTCAATTTTGATTAGGAAAATTTTGGCAGTTACGACGTCATTATGACGCATTGATGACGTCACACGCCAATTAAATTACACCAAATTAATCAGTTTATGGTTCTCTACTACCTCACCAATTTTCTTTTCATTACCATTAATAGTTTTAGAGGAATGGGCCGCGGGCACCTTCCACCCCCCCCCCCTCCCCCAGATTTAACTACCCTAAAAAAGCTCAGGCGGAATAGGGTTAACTTGTTGACCATAAGACTGAGTGAGTTACCACCTAGGGATGACTACCTTGAAAGTGATCCTACTATCTTTTAGGATTTCAGGGTTTCAGACTAAATGAAAGAAGTTCGATGTCAACATTTTTTATTAAAATTGTTATTATGTGTATTTTAAAAGTGTTGTATCAATCTTCGTTTGTAGCACAACTGACATAACGAACAGTTGTACTTACGCAACTTCCAATGCAGGAACTCTCTTGAAAGGATACAACTCTGTAGCTGGAACAAGGCTCCATGCACTGTAATAACAGAGAAGATGTACTTATTAATAGAAATAAGTAATTGTTTGTAGGCAATTATGCTAACATTACTAATACTGCACGTGAAAACAATGCGAATGATACAACCTTTTACAGTACTCTTAGTACTAAACCCTACAAATTAATTGATCATACCATATACACCAGGCCATCTTTTCTCTGATATACTAAACCACATTTAACAATACAGACTATATACTATTCCATACCATAAAAAATATTAATAATTATAATAATAACAAAAATAATATATATATATAACTATAATACTACTACTGCTACTACTACTACTAAAAATAATAACAACAATAAAAATAATAATTAGAATATCAAAAATAAAAATTATTTTTATTACCATTATTATTATTATTATTATTAATATCATTATTTTTATTTAATAATAATAACAATAACCTATATTTTATTCTTATCTATATAAAATATTTACAATCAAATTAATAAAAAAGAAGCTAATTACAATACTAAACAGTTTACTAGACACTGATTTGTCTTCTTTAAGGATTAATTAAAATTGTAAAAAACTAGTAGAGCAAGCGATAATCTAAAATACATAATAATATTAATAACTTTAGCTGTACCACGAAATTGATAACTACGACCACTTTTAAAATTACAAAATTTTTACTTTACCATAACAGACCACAAAAAAAAACGTTTGCGCTCTGTTAAATCTATGAAGAACGCGGAGTTGTAAGTACACGAAGAATGTGTTTAAATACTTCCCTAAACCTTCCGTAAGTGTAGTTATGAGTTTCCAAGCATTCCTGTGGCTCAAAAGCCATACACAGGAAGGGTCCCACAGCGGTGGCTCAGCGGTTGAATTTTACGCTAATGACACACTGCTGTTCACACTATTGTCACATGGTAGTGACACTACTGTGACAGCGATGGCAACAACATTATAATTAGTGTGTCATCGATGTAAACTGACAACGATGCAACGACGGTGACAGTGACAGTAACATTACTGTGCACACTAGTGTGATAGTGGTGTCAACTGACAGCGCTGTGACAGCGTTGTTCATAATAGTGTGACAGCGATGTTTACATTGGTATATATGTCAGCGATGTGCACATCACTGTAAAAGTAGTGGCAACTGACAGCTCTGTCACACTAATGTACACATCGTTGTTACAGCTAGCAACGCTGTCAGTTTTCACCGCTGCCACAGCACTGTCAGTTGCCATCGCTGTCACACTAAAGTAAACATCGCTGTCACAGCGGTGTCAGCTGCCATCGCTGACACAGCACTAGTACTGTCGGTTGTCACCGCTATCACGGCAGTGTCAGCTACTATCGCTGTCACATCGGTGTCATAACCACTGATGGCCCAGCGCTGTCACTGTCAGCGCTGTGACATTACTCTCCGCACCATCGCTGTCATGGTGCTGTGCTCCTCTTCGCTCACAGCGCTGTGCACTGCCTAACTGCTGTAGGATTCCCCTGTGTAGTAAAGGTGGCTTTACCAGAACACTTGTGTTGTTGCTGCCGAGCGGAGCGAGGCAAGTAACTAACCTTGACATTGGTAGAAAATATCTCGACCCATTGTCTGGGGCTACAATTACTACGTTTAAGACTACAAGTTGTCGTTTCAGTGACTGCCACTTCATATAAGACCAACGAATAGTTACTGTTGGCACGCTTCATTTTCTATCATATGTATTTGTCAGATACATCGATTATTTCGGCACTTCAGGCAAAATTATTTCAAAAGCCCTTTTCGCGGCCTTGGTCTTTGCACGTCCTCGATTTTTGTAAAATTACACAATACGTTCTTCAGTTCTTTTTTGTATCTTGTGTTGCAGGTAGTATTTGCGATCGTGACTTCGACTTCATAAGTTTAGTCTCGATTCACAGCTGTACTTTAGAATGATGTTGATAGATTTTTAATAACGGCTTCTTTACCCACCAGGTGTCGAAACAAGAAAAAAACAGTCATCGCCATCGGGACTACACTACTATTAAACTTGGCCAACCATTCATCAAACGACATCGGCATGCATGCTTGCAGTACTTTCACTCTGTCAAATCTGCACTTAATAACGTCCAACGCTGGGGAATTCTTTTTAGGGCTTTAAAAACGGAGACCAGTTGACAATTACAAAGTATGGAAGGGGTCAAATGTTCATTATAAGTAATAAAGTTCAGGCCGTCCATCCTAAATAATTGCGAAAGTTCACGGCAGCACTTTGCTGACGAGTCGTTACTGCTAGTATACTGTATAAACTAAATGTTATGTTAACAACACAAGAAATGAAAGGAGTATCTAATAGTAGAAACATTTATTCAAAAGTTTAAAATTAAGAATTAACTATCTTTTAAAACTTTTAATATGTACGATTTTTAATTAATAAGAAAGGGCAGTTAAGTTCCCTTACGTTTCCTTGATACACTGCAACTTACCTTTTTACATCCATCTACGCTTTGGCAAAGTGTGCTGGGACTCTTTCCAAGGGTCTGAAAACAGCCGTAAAAACGTGTACGTCTTAGCTTCATTGCAGTGACAATGTGCAGTAAAACATAGTAACTAGCAACTACACCAATAACTATGCACGTGTACGTTCTGCAACGACACATCAGTAAAAACAATTGAGTAACTTAGTCAGCCTACATTTTTGGAGTTATTAGACTTCACAATTCGACAATGGCTTATTCTTTATGGCTAAACCCTCTCTCCCCCCTTCCCAGTAAAATGCTACTTAGGATGTACTGCTAGATGTGGTCCGGTTTCACAGCTGGATAGACTATATCGGGGTTACACCTTTATAAGAGTTACTAGAATGGGGTCGCACATTTTCGTTATTTTTGGGATAAGGAAATCTGATAAGCAGGGATTTAAAAATGGGAAGATTCGCGTAAGAACAGTTCATGCTGTTGTTTCATTATTTAACAATCGTCTAGCCATTGAATTTGTTCTTCAAATCACTTTTTTAAAAGTAAAAAGCAACTTCATGCCGTTGGATACTTTTGGTACAAAAGTACTGAATTATAAAGGGAGCATTCGATATTTATGGGAGGGGGTATGGAGAATTTGATTAGGGGGGAACTATCTTTTATCTCTGTTATTTTTTGGGGGAGCTCCATATAGTTTCTTTATAGTTTGTGTTGGGGGTCACACAAAAATTTTCCGTTAAAAATTTAAAATCCTAATACCCTCTAACAATAAATTATGAACGCTCCTTTAGCAAAACCAACCTTTAGCCTAATAGTCCGGCTAAACTACCCAAAACCCTGACTAATATTTTGGTATTTGTGACTAGCTTTTTCTTTTGAAATGTACTTTACATCGATTTTTCATCTACATATAAATTCATGATTTACTGTCATTACGATGTTTGACGTGTTAACTGGTCAAAAACATTCGCCACGCCTACTTTTAAGCTTCGGAAAGGAAAACTTCGGAGTTTCTGAATCAATTCCAATGTCATAACACCATTGCGCCGATACTGACTTGCTACGCTCTTACCCCTCACTACTGACAACCCTGTAACTACAGTTGCAATGAGACTTGCAAATTAAGCCCGCCGCAGACCTTTGCGATAGCATGCAATTTTCGACGCATGCAACCAAAATTACATCAAATCGCTCCTTTGATTGCACCGTGTGCGGAGGAATGCGACGCGATTTCCAACGCATGCAACAACAGTTGCAT
>JAOBRG010341325.1:0-14463 GCA_027574985.1 Umimayanthus nakama | reverse complement strand
CCCCCCCGGGCAAAGTTCTCCCCAAACGGAAATTCCAGGGAAGGGGGGGGGGGTCCTTATTTTTAATTCTGCAGGGGGGTGTTGATATTTTCTTGAACTACACGTTGTCAAAACACCCTTATATCCTTTGTTAGACAATAGCACCCTGACGTTATAACTTCGGAACTTCAGTACTACAGGCATCATTTGGGGCAATGATTTCATAATAAGTGAGTCTTTTTGTGTTTTGTGTTATATTGCTAAGTTAAAGCACGAGCTTCATTCAAGATTCTACCTGGTACATTTCCATAGTTATCGGGCAACAAGCTTAGCTAGTTTGTTCTTAAAGGCCCTGTTACACTGAGCAATTTTCTCAGCAACTTATCTCGCAGTTCTTGAAAATGTAGCGTTGCAAGATGCCGAGGTTGGTTGTTCCACTACAACGCAATCTCAGCAACTTGGAATATTTTGGCCCAGGGGAGAACTTGAGTACCTTGAATTCCTCGGAACGAAGAACAGGAAGTGTGCGCATGCGGCCTTGTTGAAACTGCCGTTTAATTGCGAGAAAAGTTGCTAGGGGGTGATACACTGTTCAGCGGTGTTGCCAGTTGTGCAATCAAATGCGAAAATTAGAGCTGCAAGAGTTGTACTTCGTGCAATGCTTCGCGCAACAACAAAAAATTGTTGTACCATTCTCCGGCAACCAGTTTCGCAACGGCATTGCGAGACAAGTTGCTGAGAAAATTGCGCAGCGTAACAGCTCCTTAAATCGTTCTTAAATGTTGTCAATTTTAAACTTCTTTATTTTTATAAAATTGTCCTTATAAAAGAAAAACTAGTACCTGATCGGCTCTTACAATATCAGTATAAAAATAAGGTTAATTTGTTTAAGAATAGAGGAGTTGGTTATCTACTCAAAACTCTGCAAGGTGATATGGAAAATTCTCCTATTTTTCTAAAAAGAAATGTTATGATGCAGGTATCCATTTCAAACTATGCAAGGCGATGCGAGAAATTCCGCTAACTTTTAATTGGAAATGCATTGAAGCGAGTAATGAAATCAGGCTGATAACTCGCCATTTAAACATAATTATGAGTGCTTTTGCATTGAATATCATTTTGGATGATTTCATCCAATTCTAGCACAAAATAATATTTTTTTCCTTTAAAATCACGATTGTTTGAAAGATACAAGTTTCATGTGGAGAAAGTTAGAGTTTCTGTTTTTAAAGTTTTAGGCTAAACCAAACTGTCATACAAGAATACAAACTAATTAATAGATTATAAAGTTTTTTCACAAATTTCATTTTGTGATCTTGAAGAAAAGACCCATTTTCAAGCTGTGGTTTTTAAAGAGCGGAATCTTCAAAGTTTGTGATTTTCTCCGGCATATTTCCTTTGACAGATATGTCAGGAACCAACCCGTTTGTAGACTTGGGCGTTTTCAACTTGAATTTCATTCCGTCCAGTATGGTACAGATCAATTTGACAAATTCGAAGTGCAACACCTTGGAGAGCTTTTATTTTGATGGGTTGAGCAAGCATCGAAGTCGACTCGCCACCAAATCTTGAAGTCGTTTCGCCACCAAATGTGTCATTAAAGTCGTTTCAAATTGTTTTTGTCCAAATGTTTGATATTAGTATTTTTATAGAATTAAAAAACACTATTCTTATAATTCGAATATTTATTTCGGTACCAAGGAAGAGCGTGACTGAATTTAAGAGTAAATCAAAAAAGTATGTCAATCCACAAATTTTTAAATAAGTACAAAAGTTTCAAGAAATAACTTTACACTTAACTTGCGTGATGACAACTTATCGTTTGTCGTTTGTCCAATTCTGCTAAGAGAAATAGCTTTTAACATAATTATAAGTAAAGGTGAATATATCACAGATACACTGGTCGATTTAGAAACTTTATAAAAAGCGATAAAAAGACATTTAGTTTTACACGAGTTCAAACTGATAGAAAAACGTCATCCCTCAACGAATGACTCATCTATTAGGCACCTGATGTGACTCCAAATTAATTGATGAGTGGTGGCAAAATGACTTCAATGATATATTAGGCTAAAAGTTTGGTGGCGAAACGACTTCAACGATATATTAGGCTAAAAGTTTGATGGCGAAACGACTTCCAGGTTTGGCGGCGAATCGACTTCGATGCTTGGTGGTGAATCCTCCTGGTGGCGAAATGACCGTAATTCGTTTATTAGTATCTGTTTTTTATTTTTTTTTTCTATTTCACGGATGGGAAAAATTAGTACGTATAACTTGTAGTTGTAATCTGTGTCCCTTCAAAAGACGTTTTTTGTTTATGCTCCATCGGCAAAAGAAAACCAACTTTGCTTGAGTATGTGGTGCTATGAAAAGTCTTTTCCCCAAAGATAAGCTCCTGGGCTTATTTTCGAAAGTGTGCATGGTATATAAATATATTTCCTATCAGCATTACAGGAAATACTTACCGCCGTAATCAAAACCTCCGGACATATAGCATAACTTTCCCGCTGGAAAACAGCACGTCTTGGCTTATAATTTTGGAATATTTTCCCCTTTGTGACTATTTTAGGCACCGTTTTACAACAGAACTCAAAAACCAGTGTTAAGCTGAGTATCCGGCGTTTTCTCCTATTGTTCGTGTCAGGAAATGCTGAATCAATCAATCTAGGGTATGCTCTCATTCAGAACACGAGAAGGTCACGCCTGGCCACCAAACCGCAACGCTTTGCATCCTGTGTTGCACAGACTCAATACTCCCTTCAATTTGTCTTTTTGTACGTATGTCTGGGACACAAAGTCATTTATGCTTTGTGTTACTCTCTGTGTGTTTTAGTCTTTTTTGCCTGTTATAGTAGTTGAAATGTAATATCTAATAACTTTGCAAAAACCCTTTGCCACTTATACCTGGTATTTTGAAACATCTTAGTAGTAATTAAGGTTACCGTTCACCTTGAGCGGTGTTTTCAGTTTTCCCTACGTAACTCCGTTAATATGCATCGGATACCCACAAACCTATACATCAATGGAAAGCTTATAAAATTATCAAAATGATGGCGGAAAAATCGTTTAAAAATATTGATTTATAAACGAATGCAAGCATCATAGTTCAAACTGTGTGTTTCATTTCTAGACGTCAATGTGGCTGTTATTTTCAATTTCAACTATTTTTAGTTTGTTTATGAGATTCAGCACAATTTTTACTCTAATTCCGTCCTGGCGATTCTTAATTGAATGCGTCGTTAATATTTTATAGGTATTTGAAGAAAATTCCTTATTTGCAGCTTACAAAACTGCACTGTTTGAGTCATAAAAAAATAATGGAGCGGAATTTCAAAATTCGCCAGGACGGTTTTCATCTTCAGCAATTATTTTATAAGCTTGCCAACTTTGACGGCATGAGATTAAAAATTGGGGAAGCATTGAACCTGTGCATTGTCGCAGTTTTAGCTAAAATATGTTTCGAGAAATTCACTCCTAAATTACGCCGCACGTCATACAATTTCACTTCCGGTAAAAACTCTCGTTCGTCATATCTCGCAAACTATTAGACGTATTGAAAAACAGTATTTGCTACTAAAAGTTCATTTAATTGAAATTTATATTCTGCAAAAATCTCAATTTCGATGTTTTGATCCGTTCCAACATGAACGGTAACCTTAATATATATGTATATATAAATGTATACATTCTTAACTTCAGTGTTTTGAAGGATTTTCTTCAACAGTTAGATCGAATAACACCACTGAATCATTTCTACTCTTCAAGAAAAACGAAATGAACGGTCTGTTTATGGGTTTCAAATGGCTCAAGAGCTAGAACGACTGATAACTCCAATTGTCTGAGACAAGCATTTGGAATACTGAATGGTCATTTAGCAGGTTTCGACAATTTAACCATTTTTAGAGTTGGGCATTTTCTCATCTTTTATAAAGTTACCGAGACAATCCAAAGAGTTCAGGGAATTTTGTATCATGAGTGATAATTTCTGCTCAGTGTTTCGAGTTTCGTTGATATCAGTGGCAGCGCGGTGCTTTCTAAAATAGCTTGGCTATTAAACATCAAGGACCGAAGCACATTGAGCACTTGAACTTCCTGTTTCTAGTTTGTTGTTTGGCAAAGCCAGGCGCTATGTTATGCAGTGGTGCGGTCGAACAGAAAATGGGCGTTTCTGATTTCGCATTTAAATATATGATCCACCTTTGCCAAAATTGTTAAACTTTTTGTAAAGTAAAAGTAAAGCTTTGTGTATATAGGGTTTTTGATCAAATTTGAAATGACCGATTTAGGTTTACAATTGATTTATATTTTTGTGAATATATGACAATGATGCGTAAAATTGTCCAGTAGTCCATTTCACAGTTACTGAAAGGTAACCAAGCCTCCAGTACAGGACACGGAGGCGAAGGTTGTCCTGACACTGCTGGAGAAACTTGTGGAGATAATGGACATGCTTTAATATGATTAATTTTAATTTAATCCATTTTCACTGATTATCTTTCTTATGGTAGTTAATTCCAGTTCTCTAACTGTGCCAGGACAAATGCTTTCGCCTCGGTTTTATGTTGAGGCTTGCATGGTTATCGATCAGGAACTGTGAAATGGATAATCACAATATACCACAACACAGTAACATGTTGTGACAATCTCGTGATGTTTGCTGTCTAGGAAAGTTGATTCCCATGCTTGCATTTTGTTGGTCTATAGGCAGCTGAATTTGGGGTTTTCCGAGTTATATTGAAGATTTCAGCCTCGAATGTTCTTGGAATGTTCTTGTTTTCTTACTTAACTGGTAGGATTGCGCACTTGTTTGGTTTTTTAAATTTTTATTCACACCTAGCCAATCCGAAGTCGAAGATGTGCAAGCATCACAAGTTGCCTTTGTATATCCACATTTGGAATAGATGCATCATGCAGGCTGGCATGTTGCACGATCATTTTGCAGTGTCACCACTGACTGATATGGCGTATAAAATATACGTCTCCCCAGCCGCAACATGTTCTTTTAACAGCATGTTCTTAAATTTGACAAAGTTCTTGCAAAAGATATTCTTACAAAAACGAGTGTATTTGACTGTATACGTGTTACTGCGAACATTCCTCCCGTTTCGGAAGACTAAAAACCTTTAGGTTTCAGCTTGATTTTATATCAGTTTAAGTCAGATAAATGTTTTTTCGACGAGTACGTTTTGACCATTTTAGTGATACTTGGGGAACTATTCATTATATATTTAGAAAGAGCTTTAGTATTTTAAGAAAAAAAGCGTTATTGGCAAAGGCCATATTCGCTATAACGGGCCACATGATTCTTAGAAAAGTCAAGAGACCTCTCGCAGTCTACAAACTCTTATTAATCTGTTTTTATGTCATACAGAGACAGTAGTTAAACTCTTCACAACAAGCATAACAAATTTCTTCCAGTTTACTAGAGATGCGAGCTAGACAGAGGATAAAGACTACTGTAGTTTGAGATCTAAAAGGCTTAAGACTACTGTAAAAACAGCCCTACACTACATGTAATGATGTATGGCGTGGGGCGCATCATTTTCTATTGCCTTGCTTCCATTATGTTTTGTTTTTTAATTAAAAAAACATCACCAAAAAGCTTAAAACAATAATCCTCGGCAAGATTTTCTGGTTCTTAGAAAAAAGCGTGTATCGGCAAAGCCATTAAAGTCGCTGCTGGGTGAAGTTATATCAGGTCTTGAGAGTCGTGCCCTGCAGTTTGGTTTCAATATTTCCTCTTTCCTTGCCTGCGGGTTTATTTTTGAAAGAAGAAGGAATTAAACGGCGTTGGCTGGATTGAGTTTCGCTTACATGTCAAAGCTCAGCGCTTAAATTACGGTATTACTTCTCATCAGTGTGCCAAGTTGTTTCCTTCAAGTTGTACCAACAGTTTCAATTATTTTGCCATTTTGGTTTGGTTTTCCGCATTTGGTTGCTAACTAAGTGTAAAATAAACGTATGACGTCGGGTCAGCTTGACGTGCTTAGATAACATTGTGTTCGATAAACGTGCATGGAAGAGTTTGTCATACCAACACGTACCAAAGACAGCCTGCAGCTACTTGGGAATATTTTCAATTTTCTGTTTACTGATATGTATGAGAGCCTACTGAGTACAGGCAGCCCAATTTTTTAGCTTGAATTCAATTCAATATGTTTCATTATACTATATATATTGAATACAATACAATACAACATACACACACCTGTAAATAGGAAAGTTATAAACAAGGCGGGTTTGTGCAAAAAAGGTTAACACGTGCAAAATAATTATATGCAATTGTTTGTTATGGAAAGGAAAAGTAATATGGCTCATAAATTAATACCTGCGAATGTTTGTATGATAAGTTCTTTTTAAATATTAAGTTATTAGAATATCTCATCATTAAGTAAAGTATGAAAAATGGGAAGAAAAAGATAAGAGAAGTAAATTAGATCACTGGTTTTTTTAGAAGCTCCTTTTTTTCGTATTTTGGTTTCGGGTTGAGCAATTTGTAAGGCTTTGTAAGGGAATTGCGGGATGGAACCAAGAAGGCCCTAAATGGCCTCAAAACACAAAGAACGCACAAATACACGGTATCAACAGCTTTCAGTAATCGAGTGAATTTTCATGCAAGTTCTTATGAATCGCGGAACCCGACTGACCAGAATACAAACTTGTAAGCTTGGGCTGCAGGCCGTCGAGTCATGTTTTTCATAAAATCTTTTGCAAAAACATGTTTTTGTGGAACAAGCAATTAAATCATAATAAAGCTTAATAAGGGCGGCCAGGCAAAATTGTCTGAGTGAATGCTACATCAGTTTATTAAAGTTTTGAGTTCAAGCTAAAATTGAGACGGAGATTAATTTGGTTGTTTATGCAAACCGTGAAAAGTGCCATGAGGAGTTGAAGCGTCTTTTTCCGACTTCCTGTCGCTGGGTTTGTTTCACTTTCACAGCACTGTGAAGAGTCGGACTGTTATATTATCCTTTTTAATAACTTATTATCTGAATGGAACCTTAAAATACTTTAACAGTTGGTACCGATGCTGACAGTGCAGCTGTAAATGAAAACTATTGCTCCAGATTTTTTGACTTGCCAGTTTGAAAACTTTATAAACTTGATATTTAAACAGTATAGGACCCTTTAGTGTCTTTGGATGACCCTGATAAAAAGAAAATTAAGAAATAATTTTTGTAAATGCCTAGTGTGCCAGATTTTGCCATTGGTCGTAAACACAGCTATTTTAATATGAATTACCTTTGTTCTTTCCTTTTATGGCCATGACTGAGCCTGAAGGGGCCGATAAAATGCGTTATCAGCAGCTTCCTTCACACCGGAAGGCCAACGCATGGGTGTATACTCGATCCACTACACTTGTTTCATCCGTCACGTACGGAAATTCTTGTTTTTACACCTGTTTATTGTATCTAATATTCGTAAAATGCGCTTTGTCAGCAATTGTGGTTTGGTTCTTTTCCTGTATGGGAAATGCAGACTGCGCCACTTGAAGTTAATTACGTACAACGATTCATTTTTGGAACCCCTGCGAAAAGACGTAACTTCTTCGTTATACAGTAAAAACTAACACAAAATAACTTTCGACTTCCGGAAGACTGTTTTTTACTTATACATACATCAAGCGCTTTTCGCAAAAGTAGCCTGATGATGTTCTCAACTTGTTCTTAAATTGTACACAAATATCAGGACATTTTTAAAATGAATTGTAAGAACCAGTAATTTTCGGCTGAGCCTGGGGTGTTCTTAAGTTTTTGGCGATTTTAGCCTAAAATTGTTCTTAAATTGCCCTTAGTTTCTGATCTTTAGTGGATAAGTTGCCTGAAACAACCAAAAGGTATACGTGTTTCAACATTGTTTCATCCAGCGGTATGCGAAAAAAAAACTCGAAACTGTCATTATAGTGTTGATAGTGTCCGCGAAGCAATTTTCCCTTTCGTAAACGGTCGTTGCCATTTCGAACAATAGTGTATTGTCGTTTTCATGAAGATGACAACGTCTTGATAACGGAATATCAAAAACAAGTAATACTAACCCTGACCGTAATCCAAACCAACACTAATTCTAAAAGAGGAAACTAAAAAGAAAAAAAAAGAAATTATACAAGTTAAAAGAAAAAAAAAAGAACTACCGTGTTTCCAACCCATGATCGCTAGCATTCTGGTTTTAACACAACCACTACGCCAACAACTTGACTCAGTGCCGTTCACTTTCTTTTTACTGTAAATATATTACAAACGGCAAGACTATTGATGGAAATGGCAACGACCGTTTACGAAAGGGAAATTAGCGTCCGCGAACGTCAACGGTTTGCTTATCACTCCTCTGTAGCGCCGGACGACCCAACTAGTTCTTATAAGTGTTTGTATACATACATGCTTGTACATCTCTATCTGTGTACAAAAATTAAATAAACTTCTTAAATTTGTCTTACAAAACTTCAGCCTGGTGGTTGTTCTTAGCTTGTTCTTAACTTTAGGTCTAATCTCAGCCTGAGAGTTGTTATAAAGTTTGTTCTTGCATAAAAAAAGGTGTAAGCAAGTCTAAAAGCATTAATTACCATATTTTGCCTGGAAATTTCCATCCCAGCTGTGAAGGAATGGCTAGCCTGTGTGCGCAATGGTCAAGCCCATAAATTTTGATCGACCTAGAAGGCTTTTTTTAAATCAAACTGTACAATAAACAGTTTTATTTTTAATGCATTAAAGCAAAAACTAGGTAAGGAAATATGAATCAGCCTACATGAATGTAAGCGCAATGGAAGTTTTCTCTCGCTGGTTCATCAGTGCTCAGTGTGCGAGAATATAGCAGGTAACCGTGCTGGATTATTTACACCATTTTTATGTGCTTTAACGACTTAACTTCTGCTAAATTGACGTTGTTCCAACCTGAAATGAAATCAAAAAAGAAAGAAGAAAAATCAAAAACAAAACTACAGTTTTCTTCAGTGGTAAAAACTGAGAAAGAAAAAGCGTTTGAGACATGTCCACCTGAACTGGGTCAGGTGTGGTCTCGATTGAGTCATGCAGTTTTGCCTTGAAATCTCCAGCTACTTGCAAAACAGTTTGACAGTTTCAGTACACAGATTGGCTTAAAGCCTTTTTACACAAATCGTTTTATGGTAACAGCATTCAAAGCTTCTTTTAGAACCCTTGAAACCTCCTATAGTTGACGGTAGTTTGCATGAATAAGACTTGTGCATTTAAACCACAGACATAAAGAAAATAAGACACGGAGTCCAATCCCCGTGATATTAACGAACCGCGGAACGCACACCTGTATGTTGCGTGCAGCTGTCAGAATGACCAATTTTGGAAACACGAATACACTGACACTAAAACGTAAAAGACTGGAGTCATGTGGATTATTTGTAAGTTTTTTTAACGGATAGTTGCCTTAGGTTTCAACGTGTTGAAACAAGAACGAACTCGATAGAAACATATTAACTTTGCACGCCAGCCAGCGTAACTACACATTTACTGGCTTATAGTCTCACTTGTAACGGTTCCTTAAAGACTCGCTTGTAAGGTTTGCCGAAGGTCTCGCTTAAAGTGGTTTCTCAAAATCTCACACGTAATTACGTGTTTTTAGTAAACGGTAATTTATTAATTAAGGCAACTATATAAGGCAATTCAGCTGTAATGAGTTACATAAGCACTTTTTACTGAGGTGCATCATGTTTTTTTACCAGCTACTGATTACTGAGTTCCTTAAAATCTTACTTGAAAGGATTCCTCAAAGTCTTATTTGTAGATTTACTTAAAGTCACACTTGTAATGGCTCCCTAAATTGGTTACTTAAAGTCTCACTTGTAAGATTTACTTTTAAGTCTCACTTGTATTTTGTTACTTAAAGTATTGCACGTTATTACGTGTTCTTAAATAAATGGTAATTTGTTAATAAAGACAACTGTATAAGGCAATTGAGCTGTATCGGGTTACATAAGCATGTATTACTGAGATGCATCATAGTTTCGAACAAAGGAAACCGTTCCCAGCTACCAATAATGGTCCCCTCACTGATATATAGTTTAATCCCTTTGCAATGGCTAGTAAGTAGCAAGTGGCTAAACTATCTCTCGACAGCTAGATTCAGGTCTCTTTTAGTCTGCTCCGACGAAGGGCTAACGCTCGAAACGTCAGCTAAACACTATATCCCACAGCACAGGCGAGAAACACACCATATAAACTTTTGTTGATCAAACCCATTTATTAAGCGTACTCGCCCACGTCACGCAGACAAAACAGTTTTTTTCAAAACTAGTCTCCCACTCTTCAAGATGACTTGAGTCTTGACAGCTCTTATTTAACGGTTTTACCTTAACTGGACCAGAAAAGTAGAACTGATCTACATTGCTGTGTAACATAATGAAAGCAGTGCTTCGCAGAGTCCAAGAGCATTTGTTTTTTGATAAATTTCGAAAGATAAGCGCATGTTTTCCAAAAGGGAAGAGAGCATTTTTAAAACTGCTTACAATGCCATGTTTTTTGAAAAGTCAGCCATAAACAAACACTTTATCACGGTCGCTGTTTTTTTGCATTGGGTTTCATGTAAAAATCAGCCAACGAGCCTGCAGTCAATTGTCATTCCACCTACTGCCCTTTTGCGCATGCGTGGTGTTTCTCCAGACGTATGTGATACACTTGTTTAGTATATGAACTTGTGGTCACTATGCCGGCATATCAACGGCGTGTTAACTCATTTTCTTTCTAGATCTGTTCAAGAAAAAAATTGCAATGTGGCTCGCTTTTTTACCTATTGGCACGGGCTAGTCATGTTTACTGACAGACAAGTATATTCTTGTTTTGGTTGTGGGTGTATGAAGTTATAAGTTCATATGTGAACTGCGGTGCGGAATGGATGTGAGAAATGATATTTGCAGTTTAATTGTAACTTAGGCAGTTACAAATATTTGCTCGAAAAAATATTCAGGCCTCATCGGGGTTCTAACCCGTAACTACCTACTGAGCTTTGAAGCCATTCCTGATAGGTAGGTCAATCGCGAGTTCTTGTAAACCGTAGTTAATCTTGAAAATAGATTGTAAGTTAACGTCATTTGGGTTTTTCTGCATTGATAAATAGTATGGATTTACTATTTAAATTAGGTAGAATAGCTAATTTTAGAGAGGGACACTGTTTATCGCTAATTTCTCGGTTACTGATTTTTTTTACTCCATTAAATATAGTGGTTGGCTTTACTTTTGCTATGTTTCACCGATAAAGCTGCCAAAGTTGCAATATATTAAATGAACTGTAACTACTAGATTTTCACAATATAGACTATCATTAATATTGTTTAGTTTTATAAATATTGTACTTAGATATTGGAAGTTAGCTAGCTGTTAGAGGACCAGACTGGAATTGGAAAGAGTTTATGTCTTATCATATCATCCTCTAAAAATAAAGTGCATTGTTATAATTGTCGTGATCAGACAATAGTTGTATAATATGTACAATGTGATAAGGAGATGGAGAAAGGAAGTTATTAAAAAGAAAAAAAGGAATGTTCAGTATTTGTTTTTTGCAAGCTGTGAGTTTGTCGTGAATTTTGAATCATTACAGTGTTGACATTGCCGGCGATTTTTGTAATATAGTTTAATTTGCCAAGTTGCTGTTTTCGCTAAGTCAATTGTATTCGTAAAATCAATATTTTCGCTTCTGATTATCACTTTTTTTGTCATCGGCAAGATGAGGTTGAGTCTCGTTTACTCAACACGCACAGCGAAAGGTTGGCTAAAAAAGATGTGTCCCATAAATCGTACATTCTATTGACCGAGACATGCCCGCCTGATAGTCATATATATGTACTTTACGTGCTTCAAAACAGCCGGCAAAACTTTTGGGCTAACGAAATTGCATACAAAATTAGGCGTATTTCATTTTGAACCCTGCATTGTGTAACGTTAACTGCTGTTACTATGACGTTTTGTGGCTCAAAGAGAGGCATCATTGCATTTGAGTGATTGTTTAGTGGCAGCTGGTTATAGTACTTATGTTGCAATGCTTTACATGCTTTGCAGCAAGAAAAAAATGTTCCTCGTTTTCAATAGCATTGTTTTTTGACACATAGCACCTAAAGGTGTTTTTTGGTTCAGTAACTACCTATAAATGATTCATCTTGTAGGCACTACGTGATTTTCTATTCACACAGCGATGTAGTACAGCGACATGTTGTCGGCGTTTGTCGACCATTACAGTTACTGACTCAGTTTTCACGTTGTTTTGTTGCAGAGGAGTTGGAATCCATCTTTACGAGAGCCGGTCTTGAGAAGGTACAAAACCACATTGATCGCAGGCTGCAAGTGAATCGTGTGCGACAGCTCAGAATGTACCGGGTCTGGATTCAGTGCAAGTACCGCAAGCCAAGGTGACAGAAGGCTCAATACCGTGCTACTATTGTTATACGACTGCTACATTGGCGTTGAAGATAAAGTGTGTGAATCTCACCGCCCTTGATGTTCTTACTATTACTTTTATCATACCCCGCGTTTTTTTGAGTCCTGTTGTTGGTCCTGAATTTGCCCAGTATTTTTCGAGATTTGGGCCAACAACAGGAGGGGGATGGATAGGTGGGAGTGTGAAAAATTGGAGTGGTAAACTGAATTAGCTTCATCGAGCTTGATGATGTTGATATTTCAAGAAACCTGATTGGTTCGCTATCTCAGGCTAATGGAGGACTAAAATTGATAGACTTCACGAAGTTCAGTATGGCATCCAGGTGGTATCCTTTGATTACAACATCTACTATTAGAATAGGTTTTTGCCTTTCAAATGGTTGATTGTGAAATCTTTCTTTTATTGTTTATAATTATTATCACAAAATATAAATGTATACTTGATACATGTCCAATAAATGGTATCTGAAAAAAATCTTGATGAGGAGGGCGTTGGGCGGGGCGGGAGGGATGAAAACAAATGGAGGGGTAAAAGAATTCCCTTAAAATCAAACTGGATGACGTTGATATTTCAAGAGATCAGATTGGTTCGCTTTTTCTTGCTAATGGAGGTAGGTAATCAAACTATGGCGAGCGTAAATTCCCGTTTTACGGTAGTGACAGAGGAAGAAATATTCCAAATGCACGATAAGGGAATGCGTAAAAATAAAAAGAAAGCCGCCAAACTAGGAATGAAAGTTTTCAGAAGTAAACAATGTTTCAATAAACAGTTTGCTAGCATGTCTTCTGCCTCAGCTCACTTTTCATTGGTTAAAACGTTTCGACTCATGATCTTGTTTTCGCTTTCGTTTAGTTTTATTGATATCGTTGAACACTTATCCGATATAAAAAGGCTCTGCCCGAATCGTATCCCCTTTTCGTTAAACATGTTTCAAGGTCTTATGTTTATGTGAGACATCAGATCAAAGTCAAATTAGTTTTATCCAGTTTTACGCAAAGGTTGGCTCGTAACATGTCAACAGATACACTCAGAGCGAAAAAAATTAAAACGGTTTAAAATGTGATTGTCAAGTGTCTGTTAAGATTTAGGTAGAAAGTTGAAGTGGCGCATGCAGAGGCCAAATGGTTAGGGTGTCTATGCTGAGATCCATCCCCGGCCTGGCCACTGTGTTGTGCATCGTACTCGATTTGCACCAGTCAACTCGGCTGTATATAAATAAGTACCAAATGCAGCAACTGCTCAATGGGGGCTAACTTGCGTGGGATAGGTGCCTCGGGCCCGGTTGTTCGAAGGTAGGTTAACCCAGGGTTAGGTAAAACTTTAAACAACTTCCAAAGTTTTCTTTGAAGTACACTCCAAGAAAACCCAATTACGTAAACCCGAAATGACAGTTTATATTAATCTCTAAAGAGGGAAACTCAGTTGCGGGTTGAATTGTTGACCCGGGGTTAGCGCCAACCCACTTTCGAAATACTCTGGAAACCGCAGATAAGCGCCAGCCTTCTTAGCCACTCGGCTCGAAAAAGGATTGAGCCTTCTAACTGGTACGTGCTCAACAGAAAATGACACATTGCAGCAAAGCCTGTATTTTGCCCTGTTCAACTTAATAGAATTTAGGTACTGTTAGAAAGTTATCACAATATCTGTCCGAAGCTTCTTTTTTCCGCACTCGGTGTTTGATGCAAAAGGCTGTTTCTTTATTTACTGTGATTCATACTTGCATACAGCTATTTCAAAAAAGGTTGTCATAGTCAATAGTCGATACTGGAACCGAAAGAACTTTGGGTACACTCATAACGAGTGATATTGCGCCAGCGAAGGTTGTTACTGCATTGTCGTGGTATTATATGATGAACCTGCATTCCATATTTTGCAAAGTCAGTGCTAACAATAGTGATTATTTGTGCTGCTTGAACCCTACAGTTCCTTTCGGTTCCAGTATTGGACTATTGACTATGACAACCTTTTTGAAATAGCTGTATCTGTATTGTGGGCATCGACTGTTCAGCTGAGAAGAAGTCGGCTGATACGAGTCCGACATTCTACGAAATCTCCTTCCAATAGTTTGAAGGGGAGGAGGGCGGCGGG
>JAOBRG010341314.1:0-14464 GCA_027574985.1 Umimayanthus nakama | reverse complement strand
TGCTGAGAACTTGCTCCAGGGCGTAATCGGCGCGGCTGCCATATTTATGAATTCGGTGTAAGCTCAGCGCTGGAATTTGAAGTAGAGGAAATAGAAGCCACACGGTAATAAAAAATAATATATTTCCATATCAAACTTTGCATTGTCACGGTTTCCAATGCCTTGAAGGCCTGGGTCGAGAAGCAATAAGAGCTGAGCAACCTGGTTTTGTTACGGCGGCGGGATTAGGACAGAGACAAATTATCAACAAACCAAATGGTGGACTTGGCTATTTAGTGTTGAGTTGTCCTTTGACATCGTTCGTTTTGCCTAAACTTGGGCGTTTTGCTTTTGTTTTTGTAAGAAATTGAATTTGATCTTCAAAGATATAACTCTAATCATAGTTCTTTTTTAACTAACACTTTATTTGAGAGGGAATCAAGGCTGACTTCTGGAACAATTCTAGCTGGTTCTCGATGGTGTCGAAAGAGAAACAATCTTCTGAGTACAAAAAGATAAGTCCATAGAAGTTTGTATTTCTGTTGGCGGCCATTTTTTCGTTGTTTGTCAGCCACTCAGCTCGTACTACATCACATTCTTCATCTGAACGTTTATTCTATAGTTTGTTTCCAGACTTTGTAATTTGAATTTCTTCGGCTACTTGAAAACCGAAATCTTACAAGGTAACAAGAAGGATTATGTTAGCGCTTGGGCTCGCTTCGCTGTGATTTCGTCCGTCATTTTTTCAAGAACTTACAAAGTTTGTGGGTCTACAAATATGGAAGAGTGCGTATACCATATACAGAAGTAACTGGGGAAATCAGAAAACGACATTTTGTGTATTCTAATTTATTGATATGCATCAGAAAGAACAAAAACTCACGACATCCAGCTAATCTGACCCTGTGACGTCATCTGCAAAACTGTGTATCATTAAGCCTGCTCTTAACGCAGTACTTTGGACTAAGGAGTCAAATTTAGGAGAACGTCCGGAAAGAAGATTTAAAAGTCTTTTAAACATTGAAGGGTAAATCACTAAATGCATAAGTTTGGTTTGTGCCTTGTCTCGCGGATGGGGCCTGCAACGACATGATATACAGTTTTGCAGACTTCCTCGTCCCTGATTGGCTTATTCCGGGGACCCAAGTCAGCTGGATGGGGTTTTTTTTCTAAGTGACGTTAGTCTGCAT
This sequence comes from Umimayanthus nakama, assembly GCA_027574985.1. Taxonomy (NCBI): domain Eukaryota; kingdom Metazoa; phylum Cnidaria; class Anthozoa; order Zoantharia; family Parazoanthidae; genus Umimayanthus; species Umimayanthus nakama. Next base: position 13,295 of record JAOBRG010341314.1, on the reverse strand, counting down.
GCAACAGAGAAGTGGATTAGCGCAAAATTATTCCAAACCTGAAGACCGACCGGGTAAACTTGAGATAAGCATCAACACAAGCGTGATTTTCTTTTGACATTGAAAAACTCGTTTGCTCCACGTTTACTTTTTACTTATCTGCAAGTGCCAGTAAAATAACAACACTTAAGGGGTTTTTAGTTAGCCTTTTTTCGTCCAGTTTCAAAGGACTCACGAACAGTTACAAATCAAAATTCGCTGAGTTTGAGTTTGAGTCAAGTTCGAGTTAAAATTGAGTTACCCAAAATTCGATTTGATAAATAAAGGAACGATGTTGGAAAATGTTAAAATAATGGAGATCGATTTCTTTTCTTGAAATAAACTGAAAAAAAACATGTGCTTATGTAATTTTCTTCATTCTGTTAGCCAGACAGTTGTAGTCTACTGTTGTTAATTTCTTTTGTTATTGAAGTGTTTCGTGTTTGTTCTTAGTTTTTATACTTCATTTTCGATAAATAAAGCTATGAAACTGCAGAGTAAAGGGGAAGTGGAAGTTGTAGCAATATCCTTCCTTAGAGGAAGGGATGACGGGCTGTAGCAGCAGCCTTCCCGGGGGGGGGGGACGGGGGGGAAGGAGAGGGGTATGTTGTAGCAATATCTTCTTGAAAGGCAAAGAGTGCGAGGACTTGTAGAAGTTCACCAACCAAAACTTGTTAAAAAACATGCTTATATTTATAATTTTTTCAGTTACTTATAATAATCAGAGGTTGTTTTGTTTAAACTTGCTATCACGAAGTAAAGTTTTACGCTAGTTGACAGGTTAAAGGAGGGGGAGAGGTTGTACGTGTACAACATCAACAGCTGATAGATGTTGTTAACACTCTTCCTAAAAGAAACAAGATTGCAAAATCAAAAAACGCGCTGAAACTATTTTCCAATCAAGATTGTGTACATTATTTTTGATATAAACATCGAAAAAGAGGTTAACAGTAAAATCTGCCGAATTTTTTACAATTTAGATCTAAAGCATGTTAAGATCCTAACTGAAGCTGAAACTAAGGTACTTATCTCTTAGTTTTTATACTGTCTTGTAGAGATGTAAGTTAATAACGATCCTTGTTTATCGCAAAATCGCAAAAGAGAAATTCCTTTCGCTTTTTTCACTAAGATAAGCACATGCCTCAATTTATATTTTTGTACAGCCATCCATTGAGGTTACTTCTTACTAACGGGGCAACAAATATGACTTTAAATGTTTGATAGAAATTACAAACTAATATTTAACGTGATCAATTTCTATACACACTTAGATTCAAAGAATCTTAGGGGTCTACCATTGAATTTCGTTAAGAGAGCAGAAAAGTGAAATTGCTTCTTTTTCGACCGTACTCTTCTGTTACATTTTCAACAAAGTTTTAAGGATCACACTGACATGTTTTCCGTCTACATTGATCTATAAAATAATACTCTGGCAACAAATTTCACACCCTTCGCCCCCCAATGAAACCAATTAATGATCCCTTCTTCATATGCATACTGAACAACAAACTTAGAAGAAAGCCTGACAACAAGAAAGAGTATTCCATCTAAGTGTCCATTAACCATATAGATATACTGCTTGAAACAAAATCACTTCCGTTGTGCTTGTTCGGTAGAAGATGAAAATTGATCTGTACTTGTACCTGTACTTTCCTCGTTCTGTAGACCAACGAGGTCTCTGACTGCACGGCGTATCTCGGGAATTCTCCAGTAATAGAGGATGGGATTCAGTGACGAGTTCATGAACACAATTGTGAGGGTTACGTTACTCGCCACATTAACCGCAGTGTTGCGACCAAGGGCTAGTAACATTATACGAAAGCAGAAAAAAGGCGTGTAGCAGAGGACGAACGCCACGTAAACGAATAGCATGCTGTAGACGGATCTTTTATACCGTGAGGTGTTAACTCTTGATTGTGCCTGTGCTTGAGTTCCCTCTGGCTGGACATGAACACGCATTACCACTTGACGAAGAGAAAGCTTTCGGACAATCTTGAAATAGAGGAATGTTGTGAGAAGAAGCGATATGGTGATAAAGAGCAGCTCGGAGAAGAAGTAAGCGAGGACACTTACTAGGTATACAGCTCCGAGCACAATTGACACAAACCAAAGGACAACTATTGCTGTTGTCACACGGTTTAGTCTCACAACGCTGCGGTAACGAATTCCAAGATGAACCGCTAGAAAGCGGTCAATGCTTATGTAACAAATAGTCCCGAACGACACAAACACAAACAGGATTGCAATGTAAAAGTAGGCTGCAGCAACATAGCAGTGGATATCCCGCCAGGAGTTCATCTCGGACACCTTGTATGTTATGTACATTGGTTCTGCGAGAAGGCCTACGCCGAGATCAGAGAGAGCTAGGTTTGTCAGCAACAGAAACGACGGCGACTTCAGAGAGGAGGATTTCTTCACGGCTGCGATGACAAGAGTATTTCCAGTCACTGCAGCAATGCTCAAGATTCCATTGATCACGGATAACGTGAAGTACAAGGTATAGAGTTCATCGGCGTAGTCTTGTTGTTGCTTGAGCCAGTCGGCACACAAATCACCATACATTTTCAATTATTGATTTATCTGCTCTTTTTTATAGCAATGCAGCCGGTTTTCAGTAGCGAATTAAGAAAGGATTTTCTCTTGATATTTAAGCCGAAGGTACCGCTTGGTTTTTTAGATCTTTCTGGCTTTCTTCCTAACTTGACTTGTAGTTTCAGTACCTGTAACCTCCAGGTTTAATTTATAAACATTGAAACTCATAAGTGACTCAAATGACTGAGACTTGTCAGTGCGTGCCCTTTATATGATTTTGACATTTTGTTTCTTTATCTCCATGTATAGCCACAAACTTTCTATTTCGAAACTTTGGGTGTTTTCTCTTTGCGGGCAGCTGTTGAATTTGTTGTTCGTACTCGATTTAAATAAACAATCTATATAGCTAGAGACTACGAATTTATCTTTCCGAAAACCAATAATGTCGGTTTTTTTGTTCATTGAAACTGCGTTCCTATTCTTACTGCAAAAGCTATCTTTTCAATTATTCATTCAGAACTCAAATTGATTTTTAGTTTGCTATACAGCACTCATCAATCAAAAAATTAAAAATGTAAACATAGTTGTGAAAGCACCACTCCACTGAATTTACTTTTCTTCTTTGCTTGCATCTCTGTATATTTCTGGTAGCTATAACGGCAGTCAAACTGTCTCCGGCTTAGCTGCAACGCCACATTTCCTTATAAACATTCCAGATTCAAATCTCTTACCTAGTCGCGAAATTATATTTTATGTGCGTTAACCCTTTCCGACTTCACTGAAATTCTTAACTGCATGGGTGTTAAATTGTTAGCGCTACTTGTTTGAACCGACGTAAGGAAAATCGAAAGGAAGGCCTTCTATGACCACTCTGAATGCTTATATTATATTCAACGTTAGCGAACCAGCGAAAAATCAGTTATTTTTAGTTAATACAAGCGGTCATTGTTATTACTAGCAGCTGGTTTTCCTTTTGACAAAAGGACAGATAAAGGCTTAACACAGCACGGCAACACAACTGCAAGACGTGTTTTTTTCTTGTACTTTTGACTTTCAGTGAGTATGCTTGTTTCTTTAAACTTATCGTACATTACCATAAAAATTTAAAAATCAAATCTTTCATAGTTAGAAAATCTAGTTAAATTACATATATTAATTTTTTTTAGTTCCGTTGTGGCCCCATTTTTTTCTGTGCTCGATGCACAGCGCTCGATGAAAAAACGAGGCCAGAACTGGACTAAATTTTGTTGTGCTGTTTTTGTATAGGAAATTATACGACCTCGATTTCAGTTTATAATTTGTTTGCACAAGCCGAGCAAACAAATTCTAAATTGAACGAGAAAAGTCCTATGATTTCCTTTTAATAATATTTATAAAAAAACTTTCAACGCACGCGCCGAAAGTACAACGATTTGGATCGGACTAATAAATTTTGCTGATGGACAAACCATAATAATAATTTACAACTTTCCATTTCCATTCTGTTTTCGAGTGTTTTAAAGATGGAAGTTCATGAAAAATGTCCTGAAATAAGTTCAAAATTGTAAACGAGAAAAGTCCGAAGGAAATTGCACTGTGTTAACTTTTCTGCACTCAGTTAACTTTTTTGCACCGTATTAAGAAAAAATGCACTGCTCTCAGCCAATCAGAGTCTAGAAATTTTTCCGTGTATATTATAACGTAACAAAAATTCCTTTTCGAAATATTTGCTTTCTAACTCTTTTTCTGTTTTTGCTCAAACACCCAGAAGTGCGACAGTCGTTTTATTGTTTTGTGAAGTTGGCATTTAGCAGGCTTTACTCAAAAACGTTAGGTATTCAGCTGCTTAAAATTACTTTAAACAGATCCATTGCTTAAAAGTTGAATTGGCTAATGATAATCATTGTGCAGATGGAGTTCAGACGTCTATCGAGTTACAGATGCACGCGGGAGCACGAGAGAAACGTTTGATATTTGTAGTTTGTTCACACCTTTTTAAGCCAATTCAGCCTCAAGATAAAAAATATTCAAATTACTTAAAACAAGAAAAATGTGCTAAAGCTTGGACAAACTCAAAATGGAGTGTCCTGTGGCTATCTGATTTTTGAAACGACTCATTGAAAACTTTCACTTTTTTCTAGTCATAGATTTCTTTCACAATTCACACTTTTTTCGTCTTGCAAATAGTGCCGCTCAAAGTTTCTCAGAATCTGATATTTGCAGTGACGGCCAAAGAGCATCTGTTGAGTACAAAGATTCTAATATTAATCAGCTCTGAATTTAGATGCTTTTGACAGCAACAATAAAGAAACGAGAGATACCCTCATCTCAAATCATCGTCGCATATTAAGTATAATTGTACAAGTTCCTTTAGTTTATTTTTTAAGCTTCGGAGTTCATTGACTAAGAAATTTTTTTATTATAACTGCTTAAATTTGCTTTAAGATTTAAGCAATTTCAACAAATTCAAAAAGCGCGCATAAAATAATGCGCACGTGCTTGCTATGTGGTAAGTATAAAAATAACATCGTTTCTATAAATAGATCTCAAAAAATTATCATGGGTCGCGCGGTAATACGCGCGAAGATGCGTTCTCCAAGGATTCTCTTCTCTTGTTAATAACTAAACTAGAACTTGACTGTGGAGAATACATGTTCATTGCTTGCATCGGCAAACAAGTATATTTTTTTGTGTGTGTACACTCGCTTATTTTGCTGTCCTTTCCTTGATTACATATTAATTACATATTACAGTTTGCAATAATTCTATGTCCGGCCAAGGAGTGACATTGATGTCGACAAAATGAAAGATAAAATTTGGCCTTTCAATTGCAATAACCACCTGAGAAACAAACTACATGCGCATGTTGTTCCCTCTTCGATATTTACAGCAGCTAATGAGCTATGATTGAAATCTAAACGTGTCCAGTCAGGTTTCCCTCCCAACGTTTTAGGTCGAAATCCATCACGTTGTCGGTTTTGGGTGTGTAAGTACATAACATTTTTTCTTCCAGCAAAAAAGATCTTTGCTGCCAAGACCTTCTTTATTTCTACCATGAGTCACTTTTAATAATAAGACATCGAAGGGGTAGCAGTGACAAGGATTTGCCTCTCAGTCAAATGCTTCGTGGAAAAATGAAAGTGCTGTTTGTCATAAATTGTATCAATTAAGACTGCATCGAGATGTAACTGTAACATAAATATTATGAGTATTGACAATTTTTGCTGATTAAAAATTGATGTACATGTTTAATGTTGTATATGATACTCTATACCACAGATATAAAGAAAAAAGTGACAAATATACATTACTTGAATTTGAGTTATGGGGTGGGTCATATTCTTTTTCAGCCGATTGTCTGGGATGGGTCACCAAAATTTTGTGCCATAACGAGGGGTGAGTCATGCTTTTAGAGGAATCGGGTTTTCATTTCCTCTGGCCCAACCCCCAGTACTTTTTGACCAGCCCCTCTTATACCTGCTACGTCCTCCCTCTTTGGACCAACGACTGCACCTCTAACTATAACGCCATTTGTCTCATTTGAACGCAAGAGAAACCTGCGAAATTAACCATATCAACCTTTGTCGAGTAAACCTGTTTACGTTGTGCGTACCGCCTTCATTAGTTAAATACATTCATTATCGATATAATTTTTTTACCATCGTTATCATCAAATATTTATGATGAGTGTTTGCCTAGCAAGTAATTAGTATTTTACGCGCGCTCAGATTGGACAATAAAAAGCAACTATTCACTGCCATTTACCTTTTAGCAATGCAGCGTGACGGTGCACGTGCTTTTTTCAGATACGAAACATTTATCACTATTTTATTCTTTTCACTGGTAGGACAAAAAATAAAACAATTATTCCCCTCAGTATCGGTGCTTAGTGAAAATATTCACCACGCTGCCTTACGGGACGGAAAAAAGGTTACACTATTCACCTCCACTTCGGAGAATAGCTGTCTATTATTTACACAATCCTTGATACTAATTTTTTTTTCATTAGCAATAGCATTATCATTATCTCTGTCTTTGTCATTGCTATTGTCCATGTCCGACATTGCCACTTTGACTGCCATTGTCATTGACGGTATCCTTGGGATTATAACCATATTTGTTTATCAACTATATTCATACGGGACCACCCAGTTCAGCTAAAAGCTGGAAATGGAGGCCTGTTTACATGCATTACAACATTGACGAATTACATATAGAGAAAATCTAAAGTTACAAAGAATAAATACATGCAAAGATCAAAAATGTCAATTACATAAATGTCTTTTTAAGTTCGGTTTAAAAAGCGAGAGCGAGCTCTCTTGCCTTAATTAAGATGGTAATGAATTCCACTCTCTCGCCCCATTGTACTTGACCATAACTGTTACCATTACCATTATCATTGCTTTTTTCAAACTATAAAAATCATCATTAACACAATAACCATTACTATCAGAATCGTTATCACTAGCACTACCATAAGCATTGGCACTAGCATTAGAGTTATCATTATCCTTATCATTGTCTTCGACACTGTCATTGCAATTGCAATTGCAATTCCCATTGCCATAGGGATTACTCTGTGTTTGCCATAGCCTTGGTCTGTATACTAACAAGGCTTCCTTATTGCTCTCCGCATATCCGGAATTCTCCAGTAGTACAAGACAGGATTCAGAGACGAGTTCATGAACACAACTGTAAGAAGGATATTACCGACAAGACTTAACTCCCTGTTGTGGCCATTAACCAAGAAAGCAATACGGTAGCAGAAAAATGGTGTATAGCACAAGACAAAAGCAACATAAACACAAAGCATGCTATAAACTGATCGCTTATATCTAGCAGTACTGAAGCTTGTTTTTCTCGGATCTTCATTCACCCCTGTTTGACTTTGTCTTTGGATTGGCACTTTAAGCGCTGAAAGCTTTCGGATAGCCTTGATGTAGTTATATGTTGTAAGAATTAGCAACAGCAAAACTATGATTGTTTCGATGAAAAAGTAGGCATGAACGCTCAAATAAAACAATACCGCAAGAACCAATGAGACAGCCCACATTATCGCAATTGCAGTCTTCACACGATCTGTGGTGACAATGTTTCGATAAGGAATTGCTAGATGAACAGCTAGGAATCGATCAGCGCTGATTAAGCTGGTAGTCCGAATTGTAACGAAACCAATTACGATTGCGGTAAACAGGTGTGCCGCTGAAATGTAGCAGTGGTTTCTTACCAGGAAATCGTTCTGAAATACAGCACTTAGACCCAAGATAAACAATGGTTGAACAAGAAGGCCGATTCCAAGATCAGAGACAGCAAGGTTCGCTAGTAAGATAAATGATGGAGACCTCAGTGAAGCAGACTGTCTTACGGCAACAATAAACATAATGTTTCCTATCACTGCTGCAAAGCTTAGGAATCCGTTAACTACACATAGAGCAATGTGTGCGTTGTAAACCGGCCTGGTACAATTCTGCAGTAGAACTCGCCAATCAGTACACAGGTTATTGAACATAATCTTGCAAGGGGATACCAGGCTCCCTGACTTTTCCTAATTCTTGGAAATAGTTCACATGTAGATAACGATGTGGTTTCCTCGAAAACCTTGAATATGAATGAACCAAACTTGAGGTGACTAGACGGCGTTTTTCTTAGCTATATATCTTTTTTACGTTATGTTGACTTGAGTCCCTAAGATAAATTTATATGTTCTTACTGTGTTGTAACAACACCGGATTTGAAGCAGCTGTTTGCAGTTTGTATAATACTGTCGTCGTATTTTTTTCCATATTTGCATTTTAACCTATCACTTTTTAAGGTAGTTGAACTAAACCCTTTTTTTTTAATCAAATGTATATGCAGATTCATTAAAAATATCTTAAAAGGTTAGATAAGTTGTGTTTAATACTTTAATTTTATATTTCATATGCCCAGTTTTCATTCCTTTAACAACAGAAACCTATTTTTTTATTCCTTGTTCGTTAAAACCTCTCATTAAATCTTTTGAATTTATAAACTTTGTGTCTCTATCTGATATATTCTGGTGTTTTAATGTTTGCTTCTTTAATCAGTGTAACCCTGCGACATGACTGTAATAGTCATTTCAACTGGCAAATTGTATATTTTTTAAAATTTGCTAGCGCTACTAGACTGTTAACGAAACAGTAAGAAACTAATTTTGTGTGTTAATAATATATTATTTTACTACTTTTGGTGATTTTTTTAAATTTATTATTGTCTTTTACGATCATTCCACAAACAAATTGCATACATATTAGAGGCAAAGGTAAAACATAAAAAAATTGAAAAATAATTTGTTCAACGACATTTATCAGCGACATTTATCAACGACAGTTGTCATTTATCTTAAATCGCGGAATAAATAGGTAAACACATAAATGAATTTGAATCGCGCTGTTTCCTGACCTGCCTTCCGGCTCCATGGACATTAAATTGTAAAACCCAAATTAAACTTAACCTAGGAATATCATGTTTTAGAAAACTTGGCCTTTATCTCCTAGCCAGTTGCAACTTTGGTTGTTTTTAGAAAAATACTAGAAAAAACATGGATATTCGAATGGAAATAAAAAGGAATGTTTTAAAAAGGTTAATGAATGGATGAAACAAGATTTTATCGGAAATCGGAAAAGACGTTGATCTTCAACAAATTAAATCAAAAACGTATGTAGAGTAGATGTGTAATAAATAATATCAATTAAGGTTACCGTTCACGTTCGAACGGATCAAACATCGAAGTTGAGATTTTCATAGAATAAAATTTGTGCATTTAATGAGTTTTCTAGTCAAAAAAATTGTTTTTTTTTTAATAGTTTGCAAGATATGACGAGCGAGAGCTTTTAATGGAAGTAAAATTGTATTTCGTGCGGCGTTCTTTAGGAGTAAATTTCTTGAGACTTGCTTTTGCCAAAACTATAACAAAGCAAAGGATCAATGTTCCCTCAATGTTTAACCTCATGCTGTCAAATTTGGCAAGTTCATAAAATAATATGACTGACTCAGGGCAATTACGACGCTGTAAAGAGGGAATTCTCTTCAGATGCTTGTAGAAGAGTAATTACGCGTACAATAAAAAAATCCCCTGCACGGAATAAGAGCGAAAATGGTGCTAAAACTCACAAACAAACTAATACTGAATGGTTGAAATTGATAGCCGCAAAAATGCTGCCCGATTAAATCGCAATAACCGCAATATGATATACTTTGTTGACTGTGTTATTCAAGGTGCAAGGCAACACTTAGTAAGGGACGAAAAATTCCCCTCTTTAAAATAATAAAGTTGAGCTTATTTTAGGTAGCCAGCACAGCTGGTGTTTCAGTCACTGGAGAAGGGGGGAATAAATGGCGAGAGAAAAGAGCTTTTTTGTTCTCTCTTGCCTTTTTTATCCATTCACTCGTGGCTGCGCTGGCTTTATTTAAGGTCTACTACAGTTGTAAAAATCACTTTTCGGAATTCAAGGAAAGATTGGCTGAAAAACAAAACAAAGTTTGCAACTCTTTTAATTTATTGTTGTTCAGAGTTACACAAAAATGAGCACAGAGTGCTTTTAATTATGCTTTTGGATGCGCTCGGATATCGTTGGGATGTTTTTGCTGACCATGACAACAGTTTTATGGTTCGTCGAATTAAGGTTGTTTTAAATACTCTAAAAAGTTTGAAAGACTAAAAATTGGAGGAAGGTAAACAGCCTAGACAGCACGTCTCTATTACAGCGAGTTGTTCTACTTTTCTTTAACAAAATTCATAACAATCTAGTTAGTATTTCCTAGATACACTGAATGTATCATTATTATTGTTATTATTATCATTATTTTTGTCATTTTTATTATTACTATTATTTTATTGTTACTTATCTTGTTATTATTATTATTATCATTATCATTATTGTTATTATTATTATTATTATTATTATTATTATTATTATTATTATTATTATTATTATTATTATTATCATCATCATTTTCCTTCCGACGTAAATGCCTATGGCTGCTCCACTTTACTTAAACAGTAAGAATATAGGAGTTGGTTAGTGCGCGGTCGACCTTTTATAAATCAAACGTCTTCTTTGGCTTTCTTCTGTTTTATGTAGGTTTAGCTTTAAATACCCATAAAGCCCCGGGTGAAATGGAGCACTGACCGAGGAAGGGGATAACGTGCTCAGCGAGGGACACAATTTTATCACTTACTTGATAAATTGACTGTCACGTGTTACCCTCGGTCAAGAAGGTCCCTTCACCTTTACCTTAGGAAACTTTTATTTTGCGGCAGTAACATATCTGCACACCCTTGGCTATTCATGTAGACTGTGCTTGCGGGCTTCCCAATAGGTATTAACGGGACAACTAGCTAGTTTTGGCTGTTTTCAACGTTTAAGAATTAATTTTGCACGTGGTGAACGTCCAATTTGTCTAAATGCATTACTTCACCAAGTCAATTGAAAAAGAAGCATTTGCGGCAAAAACAACGACAACAACAACAACTTCAATATATAAAGTATTAGAAATAAACTATATAAAAAGTATATGAAATATAAGCAAGGCTACAGTAAGTTAAGAACTTTGTTTTATTAGAATAATTGTAAAATTATCTTGTAGTTAATAAATAAATAAACAGGCAAGTAAGTATAAAATATATTTTAATAAAATGGCGCGTCTGTTTAAAACTTATAAGAAAATGTTCTATAAATACTTTAGGGGAAATTGAGCACATTAAGAATCTGTGGAAAGATCTTAAAGGGCTTATCTTTACAGAAGTTCTATAACTCTCAAAATGAGTCAATCAGATGATGCCTTTAGTCAATATTTTTCTAATACTGGGGTTCAGTCAGCCAGATCAGTTCCTGAGGTTAGTGTCTCATTCGTTACGTGTATATCTACATCTCCTCAGTGCTGAAAGTTTGTACCAAATTCCTGTTACTTCTGAAGAAATCGGGACGAAATTTCAAATTTAAACATAAGGAAAGTCATTGGATCCTCTAGCACACCAACCGAAAGTATTGAAAAAATGTCTCTCGAAGCCTGTAGAATTATTCTTCGAATTGTTATTTTCAACTGGCAAGGTTCCTGATAACTTAAATTGTGAACTAGCTTGGAATTTCATACACGAAATTGTTGTAGTCCCCTCCTACTCCATTGAAGCACATGGTAGATGCGCCATTTTTGTCATAATGATTTTCTCCTGCGGGATCCACGAAGCACTCGTAATAGTTGTGGATGGCGAATATCTTAAAAGCGTTTTTCTTTGCCAACTTGGCGCATTCTTGGATAATCCTTGACAGATTGTTGAAGTCAATGATCGTTTTTAAATCCGCGAGAAGTTTGGGGAATGGATTGGGGTGACCGACGAAACACCCAAGGGACTCTAATAGAAAAAAAGCGGTATTAAATAGTAATAACAACAACAACATTAATAATAATAATAATAATAATAATAATAACAACAATAATAATGATAATAGTAACAACAACAACAGCAACAACAATAACAATAATAATAATAATAATAAAAATAATAATAAGGGATATTGGCAGATCTTCCAGAAGAAGATCAACACAAAACCGGCTTTGTTACTCCTGATGGTTCGTATGCTATTCGGAGTGGTGAATTCTGCTGCGACGTTGAAATGTGGTATGAAGAAGCTCATTGATGATCTCGACAGTGTGGGTTATTACTAGGATTACATAACTGCCCACACCCCTACCTGGGAAGGGCACATCCAAGCCCTGTATAAACTGTTTGAATGTCTTAAACAAGCCTACTTGACCGAATAAGACCCAGCAAGTGCCTCTTTGGAGCAGAGACAATTGACTTTCTTGGTCATAAGCTTATATGTGGAACGATTGGATTTCATGAAGACAACGTGGCAAAGATCATAAATTCTTCAAGACCGATAAACAAGACGCAGGTGCTTTCATTTATGGGACTGCGGGCAGGGTAGTAAAAAGTAGTAAATACTGGGAACATTCAAACCATGGCATTTGCAACAAATTTTGTTTTGAAAATGTTAGGATAGAAATGGGTACACGATTACTTACTCAGACACATGTTTCCAGTCGCACAGCTTTGATGTTCCAATGTTATCCCAGAACAGTTTTGGCTACCGCTGGCTGGTCGGGGATTGTTGCATTTTCGGGCACGTGATCTTACTCCAGCACCACAAGTTTGGCTGCATTCGCTCCAGTTCCCCCAGGAAGACCAATGGCCATCAACTAAATTCGGGAAAAAAGCAAAGTCTTATTTCTCCGTATTGAAGTCCTTACATACTGAACCGAATGTCTTCTTCTTACACGTGTTTCTGGACCTTTCAGGTTTGTGTTGCAGAATACTATTCAACAGCTTACCCGAAGAAGCTATAAAACCTACTGACTCTTCCACTTCTATTCGAAAACGTAATCGCTACTATTTCTCCGTCGCTCAGGCCATTTTAGATGAATGATATGTAGTACATGGCCATTATAATAATAATAATAATAATAATAATAATAATAATAATAATAATAAATTTTATATAGCGCCATTTCTTAAAAACCCAGCGCTTTACAATCGTTATAGCCGGTAAAATCTAATTAACTTACAATTCTTATAATCTTAAATATGCTTTACTTTACAATGGTTGCAGTTTTAAATAATCAATAAGTTTACAATAATCTGAAATAAAAGAGAGAAAAAAAATGTAAATAAAAGTCATTACACTAAAAACTATCAGTTGAAGATGCGTTTAAAAAGAAATGTTTTTAGATCTGACTTAAAAGTG